>JAQZBX010040144.1:0-22767 GCA_029593785.1 Cabassous unicinctus | reverse complement strand
CAACCATATCAAGTGTTGGCAAGGAACTAAAAGTTTTACACAACAAGGATGGAACTATAAAATGGTACAACTACTTTGGAAAAACAGTATGGCAGTTTCTTTAAAAGTTACAGATCTACCAACCATATGATCCAGCCATTCCACTCCTAGGTATTTACCCATGAGAAAAGGAAATTTATATCAATACAAAACATTTACATGGATATGACTGCTGGGGATAAGCCTCCCTGGCACCGAGGGATTACTCCCAAGCACCAACTAGAAAAGCAACTGGAAAAAGACTTTGAATAAAAGGGGGAAAAGTTAAAGACAAATGAGTTTATATGACTAAGAGACTTCAAAGTGAGTTGGGAGGTCATCCCAGAGGTAACGCTTATGCACATCTCAGCAGGATCTCATAGACTGCCAAAATGGATACTACCCTAAATAGTGGGGCTCCTGAGGGCTCTAGAGACACCCAGGTTCTACAGTTGGGACAGATAGCTCTGGAATTTGGTGCCTTGCCAGTGGGCTCTACTTTGGAGTTTGTGCTCCTGGAAATGACAGAGTTGGACTCAATTATGACTTCCTTACACATGGTTCATTTGTCCCTTCTATTTAAACCTATACTTGGTGCTAGAGTTTATAGGTGTATGTCCAAGAGACTTGAATCTTTGGGCTGTCCATGTGCCATTTGGGCCCTGAGCCTCAGCGGAGTTGCAACACCTACTCTCCAGTTCATTGGACTCACCCAGGACAACTAACAAGGATGTGAGGATTGACAACCACCATACCATAGAAACGAGAGAGCCTACAACTGCCAAAAAGAGAGTCCCATCCATCGGCTGTATGGGATTGAAGCCCCCTCTCAATTAGAGGTGGAGTGGACATCACCATCCCAGAATCCTCAGGATTGGGGAATGAACTATGGACGAGAGTGGTATTGTACTATAGACATATTTTGATTCTAGCAATGGAAGAAATTACAACATTAATGTGGAGGCATGGACCACTGGAGGATCTGGGGGCAGGGAGAGGGAAAAACAGTTGTAATATGGGTTTTTTTTCGGGACTTGGGAATCGTCCTGAATGACATTGCAATGACAGATATAGGCCATTTTATATTGTCCCATAACATGCAGAATTGTGTGGGGGAGAGTGTAGACTACAATGTGAACAATGGTCCATGCAGCAATGCCCCAGGATTCGTTTATCAGTTGCAATGAATGTACACTAATGAAGGATGTTGTTTATGAGGGAGGGTGAGGGAGGTGTGGGGAGTGGGGCATATGGGAATCCCTATATTTTTTGTGTAACATTTATGTAATCAAAGTATCTTTTAAAAAATAAAAATAAAAAAATTTTTAAAAAACACTGAAAAAAATTTTTTATATGAATGTTCATGGGAGCTTTATTTACCAAAAACTAGAAACACCCCCAAATGTTCATCATAAACAAATGTGATATATCCATACAATGAAATACTACTCAGCAATAAAAATGAATAAACTACTTAAACATGACAACATGGATTAAACTCAAAATATGCTGAGTGAAATAATCCAGACAAAAAATAGTACATACTATATGTTTTCATTTATGGAAAAAACTCTAGAAAATGCAAACTAATCTATAGTGACAGAAACTAGAACTATCTGGGCTAGAATGGGTGAGAGGGTGGGATTATCAAGGGCACGAGGAAACTTTGAGGAGTGGTGGATATGTTCCGTATCTTCATTGTGGTGATGGTTTTACATCAAAATTTATCAAATTGTACATTTTCTTTATGCAGTACATTGTGTGACAATTATACCTCAATAAAGCTGTAAAAAAAAAAAAATTAAGGTACCCAAAGGGTAAGGGTGGGCAGGGAGGAGGCACTACCTTTGCTAGTGTGTGGGCTCAGTTTTTAAGAACTGTGGCAAAATTGAGCTGAATTAGTGTGTTGAGGCTAGGTCTCGGCTCTCTGTAGGCCCCTTTCTAAAACCTACCAGGACAGATGGCTTTGTTCTCTAGGCACCAAAAGAGAACACCTTTGTGCTCAGACAGGAAGAAGGTCAATGTATCTGTCTCTTATAACTAGGAGCTGTGGCTTTATTTCTAAGAATCTGTGTCAGGGAGAATCTGTGCATTTGCTCCAGATACCGACTTCCTGCCATTTTCATTCCTCCATTCATTCAGTGCATGTTAGTTGAGCATCTATTACATGTTAGGTCTTATAATAGGCAGACTGGACACACAGGTGTGAACAAGACAGGCACAATCAGGATCACATTGTGATTTTCATGGGCCCTAGGCACTTTTGCCTTTTTGATACCCTTCCTCCATTAAATTTTTTAAATCGTATTTTATGACTATTGATACAAAGACAAAAAGAATCCAGGCTGGATTTATTTTATATACCCATTAATATTATATTCATTTTTTTCAACCAATTTTTAAAGAAATTGAAACCAAAACATTTTCATGGACCCCTAAAAGAGTAACAGGCCATAGGCACTGTGCCTGCTGTGCCAGTGGATAATTTGGCCCCAGACCCTGTCTCTGCCCTCATAGAGTCTGCCATCTAGTAAGGGAGGCAATCTTTGCATGGATACTCATACCAATAACTAATGAATTACAGTTTTTACAAGAGTGGTAATGGAAAGGCACAGGTTGCTGGGAAGCACTGAACCAGGGACTCATCTTAGTCTTGGGAAACAAGGAAAGTTCCCATGAGAAAGTGAATATCTCAATTCAGATGAAAAAAAATTAAGAATTATACAGATGAAATGGGGAGCAGATTGTTGCGGAGTGAGGATGAGATATTCTAAGCAAAGGGAAAAGCAAACAGAATAGGGAAGGAGCTCAGCATCTTAGAGGAACTGAAAACAGCCCATTGGTTCGAGCCTAATAATCAAAAGGATGCTCCGGGAAACTAGAGATGTAAGCTAAAGTTGGGTTATGTAGGATTTTGGTTTTCATCTTAAAAGTAGTAAGAGGCCATTGAAGTTGAGCAGTGGGGGTAATATGATCTGATTAAAATTTTTTAAAGATTGCTCTGACTTTGGTGTAAAGAATCAATGAGAAACATGCAAACATGATTTCAGGAAAGTTTCCTGGGAGGATATTGCAGAAGTCCAGGTGAGAGATGAGGGTGATTGGACTAGAATTTGAGAAAGAAGAGGAGATAGAGGGAAATGCTGGATTGGAACAATATTTAGGTGTTAGTATCCTAAATAGCAAGGAAAAGAAAGATAACAATGGTAACTCACAGCTTTTGACATGAACATCTGAGTGGATGGTGATGCCGATTACTGAGCCAGGGAACACCACAGAAGGCACATGTTGGGGGCTTGGGTTGGGGGCGAGGATGAAATTCCATCTTGGTATCTGTGGAATCCAACTGTGAAATTTGGATTGGCCAGTTACAAATATAGATCTAGAACTAATAAGAGCCTTTCTATGCTAGAGGGACAGCAAATATAGGTGTTTTTAAGTAATAGGAATGAATGAGAACCTAAGGAGGGATTGTTTTGAGAGGAGAAGAGAGCCTAGCCCTAAGCCCTGAGGATTTCCTAGTGAGTGGAAATCCAGAATAGAAGCAATCACACCATTATCCCATTTTATAAATGAGAAATGGAGACTGTAAGAGACTAAGCAACTTGCTCAAGTTCATACAAGTCAACAGGGGAAAGTCAGGACTTGGACCCCACATCCAACCTCAGCCATTATCCTCTTCCTGCCAAAAAATAAATGGAAAGGCAGGAGAAGACCTTGGCCCTGTAGTCCTCTCCTGGCTCCTCTGTCAACAGTTGACTCCTGGGTCAAGGCCCTTCACAGACTGAGACTCATTTTCCTCATCCACAAAATGGAGAAAATGTGACCTCGCTTTCCTGCTGCACGGCGTTTGGCAAATTGCAGATATAGGTGTTCTGTCAAATGTGAAGGATTGTGAGATGGGGATACAATCTCTACACACCCATCTCCGAATGAGTGGAAGATCTTCCTCTCTGTGGGCCTAGGATGGTCTCCAAAGTGGAGGTCATAATCTTCCATTAATCTAGACAATAAACCAAGTCAATCAATTCCACCACAGACTCAAATCCTCCTGTTACCTTGCTCTGGGAAAATCAGACCCAGACTGGGCCACAGCCTCTGCCAGACCTATTCACCCCCCAGCTGGGGCCACCAGGCCCCACCTGCAGGCCCAGCCCCCTTCCTGCTGGACTGGCCCTAACCAAGTGCCCAGTAGGACCAAATCCCTCGTATTCCAACCCCATTTTGACTGAAAGCTGCCTTATTTTAGCAGATTCCCAACTCATTGCCAGGACTGGATTCTGGGCAGAGGCAGGAGCCCACAACCTTGATGTTTCTAAGCCTGGACTTCAGAAAATCTCCCAGCCCTAAAAATTGCTGGCCACCCTGCCCACTGCCCTAATTATGGCCTGATGCTGAGCACCTGCGTGGACCACCCTCTTTTCCTTAGAATCACAGACCAACTGGCTTCTGTGTGCTGCTAGCCAGGTCACCCATGATTCTAGCAGCCTCAGCTGGGCCCCCCACTCTCTAACACCTCCTTCACCAGTGCCTGCCCACTCCATGGCCTTTTCTTCCTATACCCTTTGCCCCAAAATGTTCACATTTCCCAAGATTTCATGCTGAGGTAAATTCTCTCCTTTGGATATACTGTCCTTTGATCATCCCAACCACTCCCAGGGGTTTAATTAAATAGCACCTCCCAGAAGAAAGGGGCCCATGGATGCTAAATAAATTAGAATCACCAGGGCCCAAGCCTGATGGACTGTGGGAGAGGAGAGGAGGTCAAGAAGGAAACTGAAGGGGGCAGATGTGGCTCAAATGGTTGGGCGTCCGTCTCCCATATGGAGGGACCTGGTTTCGATCCCCAGGACCACCTGGTAAAAATAAAGAAAAATATAGAAGGCATGCGGGCCACCAGGCCCCACGAGCGGGTGTGCCATTAGGCCCCGTCGAGCCACACAGCAAGATGATGACCTAACAGGAGAGTGACACAAGGGAGAGCCAAGGCGAGATGTGCCAAAAAACCAGGAACTAAAATGGATAAAAGTAAATAAATAAATCTTTTAAAAAAAGAAGGAAGCTGAGCCAGGAGAAGGCTGGCCTTCCCTGCAGCTGTCCGAGGAAAACACCCTTGCCTCGGTTGTCTCTGAGTCCTCCCAGCCCTGAGCACACTGCCAGGCACAAATGGGGGTGGACTCCATGCTCCACGATCGAACAGATAGACCACGACCGGATTGGCACTTCCCTCCCTGGGCCCTGGTACACTTTCTGAGGCTGAGCTCCGTCCTGAAGTGGGGCTCACACACGGTCAGGAGATGAAGCGGCTGGCCAACGCTGACCAAGTTCAGAGAGGAAGCCTTAGTTCCTGCGCCGTCTGCCTGGGGACACATTGCAGGTTGTTTCCTCCCAGAACTCACCTAGTCTCTAAAGGAGACCAATGAGGGCAGGATGGGCACCCAAACTTTGAAACAGCACCCCAGCACCTGCTGTCCCCCAAGGGGACTTGGGTCCTATGGGCTTTCCCTCAGCCATACAACTGCCTCTGTTGACAGGTGCTGTCAGTAAAGCCCCTGACCTTTATTATTTCATTTAATCCTCCCGAGGACATGCTCAGGTACATACTATTATTTTCTCCGCTTTCCAGATGAGAAAATCGAGGCTCAAGGGTAAAGATTGTGACCAGGTTCCCACTGCTATTAAAAGGTGCAGGGCTGGGATTTTTTTTCTTTTTACCAAAATGGTGCCATTTCGTCTTTAAAATATCAGCAATTTCCCCACATGCCCAGCTCTGCTGGAGTGTGCTATTTTCAATCTAGTATTGGACTATAGAACGGTAGACTTGGAAGAGCTTTTGAGACGAATTAGCCCAGCCCCGGAGAGGGGTGGGAGGGTGAGGAAGGCTGAGCACACAGACGGCAGCTCCTCCACTCCCTATTCGTTCAGTTCCTAAAATGAAACAGAACAAAAGATTGGACTTACAGCACTAGAAAAGTCAGCCTCTCCCTGTGACTTTATTACTTATTCTAGGCAGCAAGAAAGGACCCCTTTCCTGGAGCAAAAGAAAACTGAGATCCCTCTGCCCCAGGCATGTGGTTTTGACGGTGGAAAAGTTCTCATGGTTCCTCCCGCCCAGCTGCTGGCCTCTTTCTAGAGCCTCTTCCCCAGAGGCTGCGAGGCTGCAAGCTGCAGATGCAGTGGCCTGCAGCCTTCTAGAATTGGCTCACCTGGAAGACTAGCCCGTCCTTCAGCAAAGCCTCATCTCTTGTCTCTGTCCCTAACTGGCATCTTCTCTTGTTCTTCCTGGTGACCTCATTTTTCCCTCTTGGCTAAAAATGGGCCTCTGATGATTTATTCTGTCCTGGGTGTTGTCAAGCTCAAGAAGTTGTGTGGAGCCTGCTGCCAGGCACTCGTGGTGGCACAGCATGACACAATTCTGAGATCAGTGTGGGGCATGGGAGGCAGGGGAACCAGCTGGTGTTATTTGCCACTCCATCACAAGGTCCTCTGCCTTCTTCCATGAGGCAGCTTTGCTCCCAGAGCCCAAAGGGACACCCCAATACCCTGTGACTGAAACAGGACAGGCAGCCCACAATCTGTCACATCTCAAGGCTGATTCTCTGTTTCGTTTTCCACCCCTGGTGCCAAATGCTAAGCTGCCTTTCAGAGAGCTCCAGAAGAGAGATAAAGACCTACCCTCCTTGCGTCCACCCAACCTTAGATTCATATGACATTAAAGCTGGAAGAAAGCCTTAGCGATCAGTTAGGTAAACCCTCTAATTTTATGAAAAAGAATATGAGGCCCAGAGAGGTTAAGCAATTTGACCAAGGTCACACAGTGAGGCAGAGGTGGAGTTAGGGCTAGAACCCAGATCTCCTATCTCCCAGCCCTGTCCTCAGTCTTCTCATCATGTGCTCCTGAATGAAGGGTGGCTGACTCCTCCATGAACAGGGGCAAGAAGGGCTACCCTTGAAGGGTAGATGACTGCTGGAATTTCAGCTTTCCCTTTGTTCCTTTCTCAGACTGACTCTGTGTTCAGCAGACTGCCTCCTTTCAGCATATGGGGATCCCTGAAGTCCTTAGGGACTGGGGGTGAGTCTGGGTTCTCATGCAGCTCAGTTGTCCTCTAGCATCTGCTCTCCCAGTAATGACACATCACCTTGCAGGAAGGTGCAAACTGAGGGTGACATGCAGGCTACTTCCTGGCTTAGACAAGAGCAAGTTGCTCTTATAAGAGTTCATTGCATTCCATCTGGCTGCCCGGTGACCCCATTTCTCTTTTTCTCTCTATTGACCTTCTTGGTAAATACTTTGTTAGCTCAGGGGTGACTCAAATTCATGTAATCAGGAAATAAAAAGGAACCACAAAGCTTCTCTAGTCCAAGCCTCCTACACTCAACAACATCCCATGGATGGACACTAGCCCTCAGCTTGAACACTTCCCGGGATGAACGGCTCTTCCTCCTTTCCTGCCCGCCCCTTCTGTTGCAGGACAGACCGTAGCAGTAGAAATGACTTTCCAGTCCTGACAGGCGGCCGCCACACTGTGATGCAGTTTTGCCCTTTAGGCTGATGAGGAGTGAGCGTTTTACCTTCTCTAGACTACAGCATGTGTCTGTTGCTCATGACTTACAGGGACAAGCAAAACCAGACTTAACCATTCTGGATCCTCCAAAGACTGAGCCTTAGCATTGTAAGCCAGACAGGGCTCTGGCTCAATTTTCTTTTCCCATTCAATTTCCATGAGGTAAAAAAAAAAAGCTTGCTCACTTGCCCTAGAGACATTGAGTAAGAGAAAAAAAAGTGCCAAGCCTATCTGATTACTTCTTGCTCGGAAATACTGCTGAAAGGCCTGACTGGGGAGAAAGTTGAGTTGTCCCAGGTGAGGTACAGGGACACCTGTGCTCTGCAATTAGCCTCTTTCTTCCTCTTCTCCTTCCCATTAAAGCAGACCAGATATTTAGGAAAAATATCCCTTTTCTTCTAAATTCCTATTTGCCAACTCATTCCTTTTGAGAAACTACAGGCAAATTGCATCCAGGTCCCAAAATATAGTTACTTATTATATACCAGGCAGCATTCTAGGGCACACAATAGTGAAGGAAACAAGGTCCCTGCCATCACGAAGCTTATGCCCTCGGAGGGGAAACAGCAATAAACTAACAGCTAAATCTCATAATATAATGTCAGGAAGTGATGTGCACCATGAAGTAAAACAGAGTAAGGTAAGGGACAAAAAGTGATGACGCTGCTATTTTGGGTAAGGCGGTGAGAGGGAAGCCGTGGGAGGTGACGTGAGCAGAGACCCAAGTGGAGTGAGGTTCTGAGGAATATCAGGGGAAACATTCTAAGATGAAGGAAATGGTGTGTAACTGGGTTCAACTAGAAGTGTTTAAACTCACATTTCCTGGATGGAAATAATTTCCAAACCAAAATTTTCCAGCAGCTGAAAAAACTCAGTATGGGGTTATCTGCATTTAGACGTCTTTAGCATTCCTATCCTGATTTTCCAGAGGTGGGACCATCCGTATATGGACGAAGTGGTCAATCTTACCTTTGTGAAAAGTCCTCTCACATGTAATCCTTTTCAGTCATCACAAGGTAGTGTCGCTCACAATAATGTTACAGATGAGGAACCTGAGGCTGCAGGAAGTGAAGCATCTAGAGAGTGGCAGGATCCGGTGCCTGACTCGGTTGGAGCATAGTACACAGAAGAGCCCCGTTTCTGAAGGAGGGCATGAGGACTTCTCATCACTGAGACATGTGGGATAGAGAAAAGTCCAAACACACTGGGGCTTGTAAATTTAATCTCAAACCAAAACGACAGCTGACACTGAAGACCAATATTTCTGTGGTGCAGTGGGAGAGCACCACTTAGATCTCCTCAGAAGGACCTTCCTCGGGGAGCAGAGTTGTCTGACAGCCCCTTTGGGCCACTTCCCTGTTTGTGTCAAGATCGCTCTTTCTGGGCTGCTCCCGGCCAATGGCTGAGCGCTGTGGGGGTACAAGTGCCCACCCATTCCTGTTCAAAGTAGGCTGTCTCCTACAGGCAGCCTTTGGGACTGGGACTTGCCTTTGGCCTGGCTGAGACTTTCTCAGAACTGTGCTGCAGTCTGAGGTTCTTTCTACCCAATTCTCCCTTCCCTCTCTCCTTTCTCAGGTGTCTGACTTGCATTGTAGTTCTAAGGCTCTCTCTACTATCTCCTGCTCCCTCCCCCTTTATCCTTTTCTGGCTTTTTCCCCAATAGATCTCTTTCTTGCCTGTCCAATCCTCTGCCTCTTAAAAGACCTAAACTGACTTAATTTTTAGGTTAAGTAATTTTGTCTGATAATTTTGTCAACCGAGAAATAACAAATTAAGCTACAAGGCAACAAAGACACTTTTGGAGGTCTTAGAATTGCAATTCAGGGAGCACAGACTCGGGTAGCAGCCCAAATCATGTCCCTTTTGGCATTTCTAGGCAGGTGTTTTTAAAGGAAAAGATTAGACAAGTTGTTTGTGGTCCGTGGATATTTGGGGTACTTTAATTGTCCTTCAGGTTAGATAGTTAACTGAGTTCTTTACTTTGCAGTGTGTTTATGGTGTCCAGCTGTCCTTCAGGTTTTGAGGAACATTGTTCCTTGAGGCTTTGCATACTTGGGCAAAAGCCTTTTATCTTAGCAGTTCCCAAGCCGGGTTCACAGGCCCTTGTCTAAGGCAAACACCTTGCCTACTTTGTTACCTGGCTGTGAATTCCAAGCTTAGAGCTGATCAGAGTTGTCCATGCATAGTTCAAAAGTGCTTATGTGGTTATAGAAGATTCCTGGGAGGAAGTGCTATAGGCAGTTGGAGGACTCTAGACCAGCACCGTCTAATAGAAATATAACGCAACCCATCTATGGGCTTTTGAATATTCTAGTAGCCATATTTTAAAAGGAAAAAGAAGCAGAGAAAATTAATTTTAATAATATGCTTTATTTAATCCAATGCATACAAAATATTAGCATTTCAACATGTAACCTTACTTAAATATTATTAATGAGATATTTTATGTTGTGGTTTTTTTTTTCATACTAAGTCTTTACACTAGCCACATGTCAAGTGCTCAAAAGCCACCTGTGGCTAAAGGCTACCACATTGTTCCGTGCAAGCTAGGAATGCCCAAGTCTGAGAAATAATATTTGGATATGGAGCAGGCTGATGAGCTGTTCCCTAAACTGGTTATAGATTCCCATCTCCCCACCTCCACTGCAGAGTTTATCAAATCATCACCCCAAGGAATTTTTTTCAGGACTTTTTTTATTTGCAAGAAGATATAAAATCTACATTTTGAAATCCAATCTCACTGGGGTTGAGTTCTTAGATACATGTGCTATATCAGCTCCTACAATTATGTTAAACGTATCTTTGTAGCTAGAGAGTCAAGTGTTCAGGAATATGAGGTTATTTCCTTCTCCCAAACATATCTGATTTTAGCAGCTCTAGCAGTACCCCATTTTGTGACTCTGACTCTGTCCCCTTCTCCAAAGTAGCCATTGTCTACCCTCACCTGGGAATTTACACTCCCAGAAGAAACCACCCATCATCTCCTTTACTGCTGTCAGGCGGCACTATGATTCTCCAGGTTTCTTAACCAGAGTCATGCATTGAATACCTACTTCACTCCAGGCAAGTCTTGTGCAAGCATTTGGCTATGCATTCCCTGACTTTATTTTCAGACTTGCAGTATCTCCATTTTACAGTATAAAGAAATCAAGTTTCAGAAAGCTGAGTAACTTGCTCAATGCTACATTACTAATCAGTCTACATTCCTTTAAGTGTTGGCATTGAGAGACTGAGATCCTGAACCAATTTACAATGTTGATGGCATTGTAAATTGGTTCAATCTTTTCTGAGATTAACTTGGCAATGTGTAATAAACTATAAAATTCCCCATGCCCTTTTATACAATGATGTTGGAACCTCTTCTAAAGTAACAGATAAAATACACTTGTACACACACAGCAACTTGTGCAAAAATGTTTATGGCAGTAATATCCCTAGTAGCCCCCAAAATTAAACACCCCAAATTCATTCGCTCTTTTAGCAAACATTTATTGAGTACCTTCTATGGGGTAGGCACAGTTCTAACACCAAGGATTCAGTGGTGGAGAGAAAAATAAAAGGGCAAATATCCCTGCTTTCATGGAAAAGCCCAAAAATAGAGAAATGGTAAAAGAAAAAAAATCAGAATAGGAGAAAAGCTACAGCTGTTAGACATAAGAAGTATGAAGGCCATTTTAAAACATGTGAAACCAAAAATAAGTAAGAATTCCTTTATTTACTACATAAACGGCATTGAGACCAGCACCTTTGCATTTGTTATTCCACTTAATCACCATAATGAGTATTAGTTCCACTTTTCAAAAAAGGGGAAACTGAGGCTCAAAGAAATTCAGCAATTGGATCTAGGTCACACAGCTAGTGAGTGAAATAGAGAAATATAAGGCAGAATAAAGAGTGGACACGCTGATTTCAGCCAAGTAAAAAAACACACCAGAATGAATGGGGAGCAAAGGGAGAGTGATGAAAATAAATGATGCCCTCTATCAAGGGGCTTTTTCCTGCCACATTGTTCTGATGTACTTTTTATAAATGCAGGTTTTGCCTGAGGACAAATAAGTACCTGACCTGAAATGGTGGTCAGACTTATGTGGGAAACAAAGCTTTCTCATTCCACCTAAAGAACTCAGCCAGAGGAAGCTGGCCAGCCTCCCCCAACTCTCTAGGGACAAGAAGGAGAACATGGGTTAACATCACAGCACGAGGGGTTTGAAATTAATTAAGAAAGACTTTCTCAATGGGATAAATATTGGATAAAACATCAGAAGATTGAAAAATGGTGGAAGTGCCTTTTTTTTTTTTCCTTTGGCCTCAGGCCAAAAAAAAGAGAACTGGTCTTTTCTATCTGGGAGGATGCAGTGTCACACAAATTTGTTAATTCATCTGAGCAAACATTTATTGAGTGCCAGCTATCATCAGGCCCTGGGCTGGATAAGGGGATAAAAAAAGAATAAATTAATTTTCCACCCCTGTCCTCTGGGAATTCACAGGTTTTAGGGGAGGTACAAAAATATCTATGGCCAAAAGGAAAAGAAAGCAGGATTTCACACTCAAATAATCAAGGAGTGTAAAACAAGAATGGATGAGAGCCACATACATAATTTTAAATTTTTTAATAGCCACATTAAAAAGGTAAAGAGAAACAAGTGAGATTAATTTTAACAATATTTTTATTTTATTCAATATATGCAAAATATCATTTCATCATGTAATCCACATTAAAGTTATTAATGATGTATTTTATATTCAATATCTGGCATGTATTTTACACTTACAGTACATCTTAATTCAGACACCAAATTTTCATCAGAAATATTTGACTGAATTTAGATTTCATAAGATTTAGAGTTTTAAAAGTAGGCTCACATACTTAAAAGTTTTCCAATAATTGGAATGAGTGCCAAAAAATCGTTTTCTTTTAATATCTGCATTCACATTGACCAAAATAGTCTATCTTTTTTTAGAAGAGTTGATTTGAATTTGGAGCAAAGGCATATTGATTTCAAAATGACTTTTATCAAGTTAGGTAAATTCACTAACTCTTGTGTCAGTTCAGTCTATTGACACGAATTAAAAGAGGTACTGCATAAACAGAAAGACAACTCTACTTTATCAATAACAAAGCACTTTTCAAGTTTTTCTTGCAGTTTTTACAGCCAATTACTTAACACTGTAGATTTCAATTAAAATCGTCTGCATATTGATTCATGTTAGAAAAAAATTGTAAAATTATTATAATTGATTTGGATTATGAAAAGTTTCAATTTCAACATTAATTCCTCTACTTGTCTAGGTAGGTCACAAATAAGCTTTTTCTTTACTTGGAACATCAAATTTAGCTCGTTCATATACCATGTAATATTGATGAGAAAACATGAATCACACTGTCCTTTTATGTCTTTGATTATTGACTATTTGAAAAGCATTCCTTTTGTCTCAAGAAAATCTTGAATTGGAATCAACAATTCAGTGAATCTTTGTAAAACTCTTCCGCAACTCAGTCAACAAGCATTGGCAAAGAACACAAGATCATTAAATTCATTGTCTTCTATTTCTTTCAAACTTTCCATAAACTGGTGATGATTCAATAGCATTTGCACATATATACTGAATGATTTCAACAACTGCATCCATGACACTTTCCATAGACTCTGTTTCAGAAAACTGAGCATGAATATTTTTAATATGTATCAAACATTGAATGAATGGAGCTGTAAGTGAAACATTGTCTATTTCAAACTTCCAATAAAAAAGATTTTTAAACTAATCACAGTAGATCACAGTATGTTATAATAGATATAATTTTTCATATGTAGCAGAAATTATTTTATAATAGACATAAGAGATTTAAAAATATTCATGCCTTGACTTCAATTTTTTAGACCAAAATTGAGATTTCTTTGTAAAGTTACATGTCGTTTGAGAAAGTATGTATCTAAATATTAATTAGGCATTGCCTCATGTCACACAATCCATCTAATGCTAAAGAAAAGTACTTGTGATTTTTCAGATTTGAATCAATTGATCTTTGGTATTGTTTGAAAAATCTTGTATTCTACAAACAATTGTTTGGTGGCTCAATTGAAGATTTTTCACATTTTATAAAATACCACTATTAGTCTGTTCCTTTTTAATTTTCCAACACATTTCTATAACTGCTAAAATAATTTACTTTACTCTTTGTCCATCTAAAAAGGATTTTCCGTTTTTTGCAAGACTCCAAGCCATTGTATTGTTAGCCAAAGTTACCAGCTCAAATATGGCTAAAAATTGTTGAAAGCATCTTACTATACATTTGATTTTTATTTCAGGTGTCCAACTTCATCAATTCTTTTTTGTCAGTTTTCAGAGAAAACTTCTTATCAAATTCACTATGTATTTGTTGAAAATGACTCTTAATATTGTCCATTTTATTATCTTTAACAATTTTTTACACAATTAAGAGCTTTTTAGTTTTGTTCTGCCACAGCAAATTGCAGTTACCATTCATCATACAATTTGCTACAGTCTCTTTTTTTCCTCTGTTGTTCTAGTTGGAGTCCTAGCTTCTGCATCTCCACTCAATTCTGAATCATAGTATGCCTTTGTTTTAAGTTTATTTTTTTGTTTTGTTTTTTTTATTGTTTTAAGTTTAAATATTTGGCCATACTTATTTTTTTAATTAGGAAAATATTTTAATCATATTACTATTTAAATACATTTAATTACCAATTACAACATACATAGGTGTCACTGTAAGTCATGTTGTCTGCATAAAATATGTAAATAAACATACTATAAGTTACATCCAGTACCAAGAAAAAAATCACTCAAACTGAATCAATTGCTGACATGGGACGAGATCAGGAATATGTTGATGTGTGGACTACAATACTATCTTTTGTGATGCAGTGCAATGTCCCATCAAAACAAAAAAATTATGTTTAATAGAAAAATATTTTGCACTGCTTCAGTTTATATTTAAATTTAAGTAAATTTAATTTAAATTAAATTATTTATTTAGTTCCTCAGCCACATTTCAAGAGCTCCGTAGCCTCATGTGGCAAGTGACTTCCATATTAGACAGTGCAGCTCTGGGGGAAGGCAGGGAGGTGGCCCCAGGCCACTGGGTTTCTTCAGAGGCGCTTCACATTTGCTTGAGGTTCTATATGTTTGGAGGGGAGAAAAAGCATTTTGAGTGACATTTCTGGCTGCTCCCTTCACTTGAATCAAAATGGTTCCACTTTTATCTCTTTCACATATTGAATTTCCATATAAGACTTGATTGGAAGAAAGTGTTTCAGTGTTTTTAAAAAAGGGTTTGAAGGTCCAGCTTCTTTCCACCCAGATCAGACTGCAGCCCTAGCCTGGGCTCCAGCTCCACCTCCAGTAGGGAGGAAGCTGGTGAGACCTGGACCAGCCTCTCTGAGTAACTCAGGCGCTTTTGATCTGCATAAACTGGTTTGTTGAACGTCTTCTATTCCACCTCCAACCCTCCAATCCCATAGGATAGGAGGGGAGCCGTGTTTCCTCAGCCTCTCTGGGCAATTGCAGGCGTTTTCAGCCTGCATGAACTGGTTTATTGAGCACCTTTGATTCTATCTCCACCCCCATAGGATAGGAGGGGCTGGTGTTTCATCAGCCTATCTGGGCAACTACAGACACTTTAGGCTTGCAAGAACATGACTGTTGGGCGCCTGTAGCTCCACCCCCACCCCCAATAGAACAAGAAGGGGGCGGTGTTTCCCCAGCCTCTCTGGGTAACTGCAGGTGCTTTTGGCCCACACAGACTGAATAGTTGGACACGTGTAGCTCCATCTTCACCCCCAATAGGATAGGTGGGGGCTGGAGTTTCTTCAGACTCTCTGGGCAGTGGCAAACACTTTCAGCTTGAATGAACTGGACTTTTGGGTACCTGTGGATTCACCCCCATCCCTTAGAAGGATAGGAGGGGGCTGGTGTTTCCTAAGCCTCTGTGGGCAATGGCAGGCACTTTTGGCCTACAGGGACAGGACTGTTGGGCACCTGTGGATTCACCTCCACCCCCTAATAGGATAGGAGGGAACTGGCATTTCTTCAGCCTCTCTGGGCAACAGTAGCCACTTTTGGCCTACAAGGATGGCACTATTGGGTGCCTGTGGTTCCATCCCCACCCCCTAAAGGGCAGAAGGGACAGTGCTCCCTCAGCCTCTTAGGGCAACTGCAGGCACATTTGGCCAACATAGACTAGATTATTGGCACTACAAAAGGTCCATTCCCTCCCCTGGCAGGAGGAGTGGGGGACCAGGGCTACATCAGTTTACATGGGCAACTGTGGTCATTTTGGACCTGCACAGCATAGATTGTTGCCCACAACTGCAGCTCCATCCCCATACGAGGCAAGGGAGGAAGGGGTGTGAAGCATCATCAGTCTCCCCAGGCAACTAGTCTTCTCCTGCATGACTTGGATTATTACACATGGCTGCAGCTCTGTCCCTACCCCTGGTAGAGGGGAAAGGTGGGAGAACCTTCACTGGACCCTGGGGTAACGTGGACAGCATCAGCCTTCAGAGCTTACAGTATTAACTACATCCTCGGCTCTTACTACACAACCAACAAGGGAGAAAAGGCAAGAAAGCCCTAAACTAAAGAAAGAAACTGTGCTCAAAATAAATACATCTAATAAGCCAGATGCCAATACACCAACAAAAAATTACAATTCATACCAAAAAACAGGAAGATATGGCCCAGTCAAAGAAACAAGATAAGCCTCCAGATGAAATAAAGGAGTTGAGACAAGTAATCATAGCTGTTCAAACAAATTTTCTTAATAAATTCAATTAGATGGCTAAAGAGATTACAGATATTAAGAAGACAATGGGTGAACACAAAGAAGAATTTGAAAGCATACATAGAAAAATAGCAGATCTTATGAGAATGAAAGTCATAATAAATGAAATTAAAAATACACTGGAGACATATAACAGCAGATTTGAGGAGGCAGAAGAAAGGTTTGGTAAACTTGAAGACATGGCCCCTGAAACTGAACATATGAAAGAACAAATTAAGAAAAGAATGGGAAAAATCAAACAAGGTCTCAGGGAACTAAATGACAGAAAGAGCCACACATAGGTGTCTCAGAAGGAGACGGGAAGGGACAAGGGGCAAAAGGAATATTTAAAGAAATAATGGCAGAAAATTTCCCAACCTTATTGAAGGACATAGATAACCATGTTCAAGAGGCGCAACATACTCCCATCCAAATAAATCCAAATAGACCAACTCTGAGACACATACTAATCAGAATGTCAGATGCCAAAGACAGAATTCTGAAGCAGCAAGAGAAAAGTAATGCATAACATATAAGGGATACCCAATAAGATTAAGTGCCGATCTCTCATCAGAAACCATGGAGGCAAAAAGACAGTGGTATGATATATTTAAGATACTGCAAGAGAAAAACTTCCAGCAAAGAATCTTATATCCATCAATATTGTCTTTCAAACATGAAGGCGAGTTTAGAATATTCACAGATAAACAGAAACTGAGAGAGTTTGTAACCAAGAGACCTGCTTTGCAAGAAATACTAAAGGGTGTGCTACAGCCTGAAAAGAAAAGACAGGAGAGAGAGGTCTGAAAGAGAGTCTAGAAATGAAGATTATATCAGTAAAAGTATAAAACTGTCAAAAGACTGGTGAAAATAAAACATGACAGATAAAACCCAAAGGTCAAAATGGGTGAAATAAGAACTGTCTTTACAGTAGTAACATTGAATATTAATGGGTTAAACTCCCCAATCAAAAGACACAGACTGGCTGAGTGGATAAGAAAATGAGTCATCTATATGCTGTCTAGAAGAGATTCATCTTAGACCCCAGGATACCAATAGATTGAAAGTGAAATGTTGGAAAAAGATATTCCATGCATGCAGTAACCAAAAATAAAAAAAGAGAGAGAGAGAAAAGCTGAAGTAACTATGCTTATATAGGATGAAATAGACCTTAAAAGCAAAACTGTTATCAGAGACAAGGAAGGACATTATATACTGATAAAAGGAGCAATTCACCAGGAAGAAATAACAATCATAAATAAACCAGAAAAGGCATTTGACAAATTTGAGGCAAACACTGGCAAAACAGAAGGGAGAAATAGATGTCTCTACAATAGTAGTTGGAGACTTCAATATACCACTCTCAGCATTGGAAAGAACATCTGGGCAGTGGATCAATAAAGAAACAGAGAGCTTGAATAATATGATAAATGAGCTAAACCTAATAGGCATATACAGAACATTGCACCCCAAAACAGCAGGATATATATTCTTCTCAGGTGCTCATGGATCTTTCTCCAGGATAGACCATATCTTGGATCACAAAGCAGATCTCAATAAACTCAACAAGATCAAAATTATACAAAGCACTTTCTCTGATCATAATGGAATAAAGTTGGAAATCAACAAGAGGTAGAAAAAGGGGAAATTCATAAATACATGGAGATTAAACAACACACTCTTCAATAATCAGTGAGTCGCAGAAGAAATTTCTAGAGAAATCAATAAATATCTCAAGACAAATGACAATGAGAACACAACATATCAGAACCTATGATATGCAGCAAAAGCAGTGCTGAGAGGGAAATTTATAGCCCTCAATGATTACATTAAAAAAGAAGAAAGAGCTAAAATCAATGACCTAACTACATAGCTGGAGGAACTAGAAAAAGAACAGTAAACTATTCCTAAAGCAAGAAGAAGGAATGAAATAATAAAAATCAAAGCAGAAATAAATGAATTCAAGAACACAAAACAGAGAAAATTAACAAAAACAAAAGTTGGTTCTCTGAGAAGATTAACAAAATTGACATACCCTTAGCTAGACTGACAAAGAAAAAAAGAGAGATGGTGCAAATAAATAAAATAAAAAATGAAAATGGGGACAGCCCTACTGACCCTACAGAAAAAAAAGATTGTAAGAGGATACTATGAAAAATTGTATGCCAACAAACTAGACAATGTAGATGAAATGGAAAAATTCCTAAGAACATATGAACAACATACACTGAGCCTAGAAGAAATAGAAGACTTCAACAAACCAATCACAAGTAAAGAGATTGAAACAGTCATCAAACAGCTCCCCAAAATGAAAAGCCCAGAACCAGATGGTTTCACAGGTGAGTTCTACCAAGCATTCAAAGAAGATTTAACACCAATCTTACTCAAGCTTTTAGAAAAATTGAACAAGATGCAATGCTACCAAACATATTCGATGAAGCCAATATCACCCTCATACCAAAGCCAGGTAAAGATATTATGAAAAAAGAAAATTATAGACCCATTTCCCTAATGAAAATGGATGCAAAAATCCCCAACAAAATACTTGCTAATAGAATCCACCAACACATTAAAAGAATTATTCATCATGATCAAGTTGGTTTTATACCAGACACGGGGGGTGGTTCAACACAAGAAAATCAATCAGCATAATACACCACATTAATAAATCGAAGAAGAAATATCACATGGTCCTATCAATTGATGCAGAAAAGGCATTTGACAAAATACAGCATCCTTTCTTGATAAAAATACTACAAAACATAAGAATCGAAGGAAACTTTCTCAACATGATAAAGGCCATATATGAAACACTCACAGCTAACATTGTACTCAATGGTGAAAGACTGAAAGCCTTCCTGTTGAGATCAGGGACAAGACAAAGATGCCCACTGTCACCACTGTTGTTCAATATAGTGCTAGAGGTTCTAGCTGGAGCAATCAAGCAAGCAAAAGAAATAAATGCATCCACATCAGAAAGGAAGAAGTAAAACTTTTGTTATTCGCAGTTGATGTGATCCTATGCCTAAAAAGTCCTGAAAAATCTACAACAAAGCTGTTAGAGCTAATAAATAATTTCAATAAAGTGTCAGGATACAGGATCAATACTCAAAAATCAGTGGTGTTTCTATACACCAGTAATACACAATGTGAGGAGGAAGTCAGGGAATAAATTCCATTTATAATAGTGACTAAAAGAATTAAATATTTAGGAATGGACTTAACCAAGGATGTAAAGCAATTGTATCCAGAAAAGTACAATGCATTGCTAACAGAAATTTTAAAGACCTAAATAATTGGAAGAACATTCCATGCTTATGAATTGGAAGATTAAATATCATTAAGATGTCAATTCTACCTAAATTGATATACAGATTCAATGCAATCCCTATAAAAATTCCACCAGCATTTTTTAAACAAATGGAAAACACAATTATCAAATTTATTTGGAAGGGTAAGGGGCTCCAAATAGCCAGAAACATCTTAAAAAGGAAAAGCTAAATTGAAGGACTTTCACTTCTGGACTTTAAATCACATTACCTAGCTACAGTGATAAAAACATCATGGTACTGGAATAAAGATAGACACATAAACCAATGGAACTAAACTGATGGTTCAGAAACAGACCCTCACATCTATGGTCAAGTGATTTTTGACAAGCCTGTCAAACCCACCCAGCTGGGGAATGACAGTCTATTCAACAAATGTTGCTGGGAAAACTGGATATCCATATACAAAAGAAAGAAAGAGGACCCCTATCTCACACCTTATACACAAATTAACTCAAAATGGATCAAAGATCTAAACATAAAAGCTAGAACCATAAAGCTCCTAGAAGAAAATGTAGGAAAACATCTTCAAGACCTGGTGGTAGGTGGTGCATTCTTATACCTTACACCAAAAGCACGAGTAATGAAAGAAAACATGGATAAATGGGACCTCCTCAAATTTAAACACTTTTTGATTCAAAAGGCTTTGTCAAGAAGGTGAAAAGGCAGCTCACTCAATGGGAGAAAGTATTTGGTAACCACATATCAGATAAGGATTTGATTTCCATTCTATATAAAAAGATCATACAACTCAACAATAAGAGAGCAAGCAATCCAATTAAAAAATTAGCAAAAGACTTAAATAAATATTTCTCCAAAGGGAAATACAAATAGCCAAAAAGCACATGAAAAAAATATTCAATATCACTAGCTATTAGGGAAATACAAATCAAAATGACAATTTGATATCATCTCACACTTCATAGAATAGCCATTATTATAAAAAACAGAACACAATAAATGCTGGAAAGGATGTGGAGAAGTAGGAACACTCCTTCACTGTTGGTGGGATTGTAAAATGGTGCAGCCTCTGTGGAAAACAGTTTGGCGGTTCCTCAGGAAGCTAAATATAGAACTGCCATATGATCCAGCCATTCCTCTACTAGGAATATATCCAGAAGAACTGAAAACTGTGACACGAACAGACATCTGCACACCAATGTTCACAACAGCATTAGTCACAATTGCCAAAAGATGGAAACTCCCCAAGTGTCCATGGACCAATGAATGGATAAACAAAATGTGGTGTATACATATGATGGAATACTATGCTGCAGTAAGAAGAAATGAAATTGGGACACATACAATAACATGGATGAATCTTGAAGACATTATGCTAAGTGAAATAAGCCAGACACAAAAGGACAAATATTGCATGGTCTCACTAATGTGAACTAAATACGAAGAATAAATGCATGGGGTTAAAACCTAGAGTATAGGTTATTAGGAGATAAGAGGAGGGCTGCAAAGGAGTACTGATGCTTAATGTATGTAGAAGTTTTAATTAACTTGACTGTAAAAGTGTGGAAATGAATAGAGTTGATGGTAACACATTATAGTGAGTAGCAACTGGTTTATAAATGGGGTTGTAGTTGAAAAAGGTAGTCTAGGGATATAAATGTCAATGGAAAGCAAGCTAGAGAATAATCTAAGGACTGAATAACACAGTGAACCCAGATGTGGATAAGAATTGTGGTTAATAGCACAAATGCAAGAATTTACTTTGGTGTACTAGAACGGATGTACGTCACTCTTGCAGGGAGGTGGGAATATGGAGAAGCATGAGAAAAATACAGTTAATGTAACCTATGGACTATAGCTAACAGCAATACTGTAATATTCATTCATCAATGCCAAGGATGTACTGTGTTAATAATTGGGGAGTATGGAAAAAGTGTGCCAAATGTATGCTATGGACCATAGTTAGTGGTAATAGTCTGATAATATTATCTCACGATCTGAAACAAATGTTCCACAACGGTGTGGTGTGTTGGTAAAGGGCTGTTGTATGGGAATTCTACACATAAGCATGATTGTTTTTTAAGTTCACAACTTGTGTAATAAAAAAATATTTTTAAAAGCTTAATAAAAAAGCGGTTTGAAAACCATTGGTCCGGTTCCCTTGCTTCTCAAAGTGGTAAATCCACAGCATTAGCATCACCTGAGAGCTGGTTAGAAATGCAAATTCCCAGACCCCATTCCTAGTGAGTCATGGGTAGACATTAAAGTTTGAGGTACCTTGGTCCAGATGACTCTTTAAGCCCCATGATCTCTTTCCCCTATGAATCTGCAAAATACATATATACACAAGTAGTATGTGTGTATAATGTCTCAATGAGGGATTAGCCCATACCATTTAGAAACATTCAAAAATGCAGTCTTGGCATTTCCTTAAGGCTGTTGTGACCCCATATGGAGCTGCTGGATCCTGAGTTGCAGCCCAACACTTCCCTCCTCTTGCAGTTTGAGCCAGTTGATGCACCCTTCCCCAGGAGGGACCTCAGGAGCACTGGCACTGCAGTAGATGCTCCAATGAGAGGGCACAGAGTCAAGGTGAGTAGAATAACATTCCCGCTCCATCAATTTCTAGCTGTGTGGCCTTGGGAAAATTTCTTAATCTCTTGGTATCTCCGTTTCCTCGTCTGTAAAATAGGGATAATAGTAAGATCTACATAAACGGCTGCTATAATGATTAAATGAGTTAACATAGGTAAAGCATTCAGAATAGGGCTTAGCACATAGTAAATACTATATAAGCAATATAAAAATCAATCAGCTTCTGCATATTCTCCTCATTTCTAATACCAGGATAATAAAACAACTCAGCATTTTCCCTAAATAATTTCCTATCTCTGTGCAAGTGAAAGTTTTCTCTAAGTGGCCCCAAAGGGGTTTTCAAAATATGTTTGTTGCATGAAAGAATGCAAGAATAAACAAATATTTGATTGGAATCAGATGATGTGTCAGCCGGACAAGCCTAGAACACCAGCACTGTCTTCCAGTTGTCAGAATCCCGGGTCCTTCCCGTGAGCCACGGCCACGGCGCTGTTTTGTTTATCTCTTTCCCTTC
>JAQZBX010040143.1:0-22775 GCA_029593785.1 Cabassous unicinctus | reverse complement strand
AATTTACTGTGTCCATTCGCTGTGTGTTTCTTCCGTGTCTGCTTATCTCCCCCTTGCTGTGAGGTCCCGCCGCATCAGCCCACCGTGCCACGTGGGCTGACCTGCTCTCACAAGGAGGACCTGGAAAGCGAACCCGGGGCCTCCCATATGGTAAACGGGGGCTCTATCCATTGAGCCATACCCGCTTCCTGCTGTATATGTTTTAAAGTGGATGGCAAGGAGGGAAAGATAGGTTTCAGGGTCTGGGAAATAGCAGTAGCAAAAGGTAAAGGGTAAGATATTTTAAGCAATGGAAAATAAATCAGCTTCCTAGAGTAGATTTGTGTGTTTTGTGAGGTGGGGACCAGGCTTTCATTATAACTCCCAGGTTTTGCTTTTAGATTTATTTTGTTTCAGAGTTTCTTGCTTATCTTCATCTTATTGCATATTACTTATGGCACTTTTTTCTTCACACTATCTTGTTTTGTCCCTTTGCTTAAAATTTCCACTCCAGAATCAGAATATCCTTTCTTATAATTCCATATATTGAGCAGTGTCCCTTTTCCTGGTTTTCCTGCTATCTTCATTTCTTAAGCCTATCCCCAAAGGTTGAGGAAGCCATCCAGGTTTAAGGTGGCCTTTAGTTCCTCACACTTCTATTAAGCACTTACTAGGGGACAGGCATATACAGAGATGAATAAGCCATGGTTCCTACCCTTCCGCAGTTTTCAGCCAAGTAAATGCTCTTTCCTGCCATGTCTGTCTATAGTGTCCTCTACTATGACTGCAATTTAAACTCTGCCAAAATAGGAAAAAAAAAAAAAAGATAAATGCTAAGAATGTTAAAAATCACTTAAACAAGAATCAATAGATCATATCTGTGACGCATCTGTGCTGAAAGGTAGAATAGTTTGGGGCCCAGGTCACTTTAATTATGATATTTTAAACAAGATGATATAGGGAAAGGGAAGGGGCGCTGACCTTTCTTGATGATCTACTATGTGTCTGGCATGGTACTTGGTATTTATTGTATATTATCTTATTTAATACTCCTAGATGACAGCAATTCCCAGCCTTCACTTCAAAAAAACAAAATAAAATAAAATAAATTAAAACCAACCACATCAAAAGCAAAGCCCTCCAAACAAAATAGATTATTCCTATTTTACAGATGACCAAAAATCAGGCACAGATGGGCTTGGGGTTTCAAACAGACCTGATATTTGAGCCTGGTCTCAATCCCCCAACTCTCCCCCTTAACCCTTACTAGATTTTTGGCTAATTCATTCAGCCATCATTTTTTCAATGCTTACTCTATGTCAACCACGTTGCCTGGCACTGGGTTTTAAGAAAGTAATGACATGGTCCCTTCACTTAGGCCTCTTAGAATGAAGTAAAGGCAAAGAGTCATGTAAGGAAGTACCTGTAATTGAGTGTGTTAGGTATGGTTCTGGAAGTCTGTAAAACATAGTGTGGGGTATAAATGAGGAATTAGTCCATTTCAACTGGGACTGGGAGATAGCAGAGGTCAGGAAAACTTTTGTGGGGGAAGTGGCCCTGGAGTTCCACAGTCACCCACTGAATTAGGTGATTGTTAGAAAGAACAAAGACATTGTAACCTGAGTGAGCCATAGATTACAGGAATAGGGAAAGAACAACTTAACACCAAGAAATGAACATGTTTCATTTCATTTCATGTTTCATTTCTCTCTGTAGTGAGAGAGTTGAAGGTGTGGGAAATAATATTCACTTCATAGGTTGTGTAGAGGGTTAAATAAGATAACATTTATAGAGTGCCAAGCACAATGCTTGAGGCATATCAGGTATATTAGTCTGCCAAAGGGGTGATGATGAAGAGTGCCAGAAATCTATTGGCTTTTATAAAGGGTATTTATTTGGGGTAAAAGCTTACAGTTACAAGCCTCTAAAGAGTCCAACTCACGGTTGCTTTCTCACCAAAGTCAGCTGCCACGTGTTGAAGCAAGATGATGGGTGATCTCTGCCTGGTCTCTCAGGGCTTCCTATATCAATCTCTGGCATAGGGCTCATTTCTTTCCAGGCCATCTCAACTGCTCAGCTGCTCTGTTCTCTTCAGCTGCAAACTATCAGGCAAATGGCTCATCTCTAGCCTGGGTCCCAGGATCAAACATGACAAAGCTCTCTCTCTCCCTAAGTGTCTTCTTGAGTGAGTGTCAGTTTATATAGGCCCACCCAGGGGGCAAAGACTTAACCTGAGTCATGCCTTTCTGAAACCCAAATCTTAACCCTAATCTTAACAGGTAATTTAATCAAAGACGTCTAAGGTGAATCTAATACAATGAAAGGGTATCAAACCCAGAGGAATAGATTAGTTTATAAACATACTCTTTCTCTTTTTGGGATTCATAAATAATTTCAAACTGCCACAATATTTCTTTCTAAGTATACTTTTTTCCTGTGTCTTGAGCAGTAAAAACCATTCAATGGGTATATTCACTGAGGAGAAATCAAAATTTTATTGTGTTACAGTTCTCATTCTGTTCTGTGAAAACTAGTTATTTTACTTTAGAACAGACCTTAATTTTTTTTTTTTTTTAAGGTACTGGGGGCTGGGGATTGAACCTGGGACCTTATATGTGGGAAGATGGCATGCAACCACTGAGCCACATTGGCTTCCTTGAGTTGTTTTTTTGTTTGTTTGTTTTGCTTGTTCTTTTTGTTTTTTCAGGAGGCACTGGGAACTGAACTTGGGACCTCCCATGTGGGAGGCAGGCACTCAACAGCTTGAGCCACATATACTTCCACTTAATTTTTTCCTTAACTTAATTTCATTAAACACAAACTTACAACTTTGATAATACATATAATGCATATTTATTAGTATTTTATAAACCCAGGGAGGTTACACCCAAGCCAAATAAAATTGGAACAATTATATTTAATGAAAGAAATGTTCTTTTTTTTTTCCTTAAAATATCTTTCCATAGCTTTTAAGGACTTTTTTCTTTACTTACTAAAATTTGGTAATGGGATTAATTACCCTTATTTTAAGGCTGTTAAAAGGTTTAAATTGGGGAATTATAGGACAAATTATGATGATTAATTCCTCAGCCTACATCTCCCTCTTTTGTCACACCCAACCTTTTCCCCATTCTTCCTCTTCTTCCTTATCTGAGGAGGAGTCCATAGGGTTCCATGCCTTAGGTCCCACATCTGGTAAATATCCTCTGGATCTGTACTTGAGAGCCTGCAGCCCCTAATCTGAGTGTATCTATAAGCCAGGGTTTCTAACTTATCATTAACTTGGCACAGGTGATCAGTTAAATAATCTTTCACCTCTTCCTGGGCTAGACACATTTCCCTTTCTAACTTTAACTCTTGGTCTAAACGGCACACAGAGGCCTTTATCACCTGTTCTCAGTAGCCACTTGTAAGGCTCCTAACAGGGGCCATGCTATAGCTCCGGCTATCTGGCAGTTTCCCTTTTTCTTAAAAAGGAATACCTGCTGTAGCACGGCCAGTATACCTGCAGAAGATTTTTGGGTGTCCCTGTACTCTCTTGGCAGCCCCCACTTGTCCTGGAGGGCAGCCACCCCTCCCAACAGGGACGTTATAGGCCAACCCTGGATTTCCCCCATGTATTCTTCTTTCCCTGAGCTCATGCCTGCTACTACAGGCGCTCCTTCCGTCTCCTGGGCGGTGGCTCGCCAACGGTTACAGCCCAGCTCCTGGAGAGCAAGGGTTGGAGTGGCTGCAAGACCAAAGGACACACTTGGCACATAATCAGACATGAGTTTTGTTGAGACTTCCGGACAGGAGAGGGTCTTTGGTGGCAGCAGGCCAAAGAATGAAAGTAGCGCTTCTCAAAAGAGTGGGAAAATGAGGGGCAATATATAGGGTCTCAGAAAAAAGACATTTCATAACAGAGTTACATAAATGGGGTCTGGTGATGTTGCTGTAGGAAGGAATTGTACAGCCTGGAGAAAGTTACAATCTATGATTACTATCTGTGCATTGTTCTCCTGTGAGGAGGTTTGTTACACTTTAACTTGTGTCTTGGGGCATGCAGGCAGCTGCATACTGCAAGCTGATTTTCCCTTAGGGAGGGGAAGCTAGGGCCAGGGACGGTCCCCCACATCAACTATCTTATATATATATTTTTCTCATAAGTCACATCAGTGCTTGTGTTTAAGATGATCAGAATCTATATTATCCATAGGATTTTTTTCCCCTAGAGATTTTCCAAAAGGAAGCCAAATTAGGTGTTATTACACAGCCATGATCTAACAGTAATTGCAAAACTAAAAGGTTTTTATTTTTTTGCTATTGTTTAATTGCCCTTGTATCTCTATTTCTGTCTACAATTTGGGTTAAGGATACTTATTTTTAATTTACAAGTTGCTAGAGGATACACTCTGACAATAGATATCAACACTTTTTGGTACTAAAAATGTTTGTAAATGCTTGGCTTTCTTTTGTTTTTAGCAATAAATATTTTAGGCACTCTTAATAGTATAATGTTGGTGGTTGTCATAGAATATTGTGGCATTAACATTCTGTGATGATGAGAGGATATTCAAATTTTATTATGTGTTTGGTGAAAAATTAAAGAACATATTGCTTGGTGTTACCTACAGTTTTTGAGAGGAGCCCTATGATTTAAATAATAATAAACTTCAATATCAGTTATCATGTTATATCGGTACATTTTAGAAATGATTTTCGTTTATTCTTTATTCCTGTGTTAGGCTCTGATGAAATTGTATTATGTCCAAACTTTTTATGTAAGGCTGACTCCAGTTTTGAAGTGCACGAAATGATTAAATTTCTCCAATATTCTGCTTGAAAATATAATTCAAACACTGCAGGAATGCGACTCCACAGTAAGGAAAATGGTCAGCTTATTTCTAAATGGAAATTCCCAATCATCATGCCACATCAGTCATCTGATTATATAGTCAGACATCCAAAAGCTGGCTTGTACTAAAAGGTCAGGTCTCTGGATGAAAAATTTAACTTAGTGGGTTATACAGCAGAAATACCTAAATCTACAACACTGTTTTAGCATTGGCAGAAACAGTTTCTCTTCAAATAGTAGATGGGAAGAAAGAAAGGATTTTAAAGCTCCAAGTCTCTTTTGCCCAAGCACATTTTCTAATATTACTGTCTGTATCTCCTTAAGTTATATAAAGAAATGGGGATGGGGCTTGGAGAGGAATAGAATCACAGTCCTCTACTTTCACAGAGCATACTGGAGTCATGCACACACGATTCAGTCAGCCTACATATTTACAAATTTGCGGAATGTCTCTTAAGAAATTGGAACCTCTGGCCACAGTGGACCTGTATTTGTATGTGGAAAAGTTGATTGGAACTGAGGAAAGAATTTGCCATTGCCAGTCCTCAACACTCCCTAATGTCTTGCTCCCAGCTTCCTTCTCGCTTTCATATTGCCTGCCTCACCCTGCAGGCACTGGAGACTCCTGCAGAGTTTATGAAATTGGTGCAACAGGGCTTTATTTTTTCAAATAAGCGTATCTCTTTGGGGGAGGGACCACAATGGCTGTTTTTGCTTCCAAATAACCTAAATCTGCCTGTTTTGCAAGGTTCTCAACACTCTGATCCTGACCTATTTTTTCCAGAACGGTCAAATGCACAGAACTTATTATAAAAGGATGGATGTTACAGTCCCAGCTCTACCACTGACCTTGGGGTGAATCAGTTAACTCTCAGTCAAAGGTGATGAATGGTCTGCAAAGTGGACTTTATACCTGTTCTGAATGCCTCACACAGTTGCTGGACAGCACGCATGGGCTTTTTTTTTTACAAATTAATTTTATTGATATATATTAATAAAGCATAAATCCATCCAGAGTGTACAATCAGGGAAAATCACATAGTTGTGCATTCATCACTTCAATCATTTTTAGAGCACTGTCATTATTTCAATTATAATAAAAAACAAAAAACCCTCATCACCTCTCAATCTCTTTATGCTTCCCCTGCTGTACAGAGGTGCGATTGTTTCCCTCTCTAGATTATTTGTATTTGCATTTTGGAAAAAGTTTTATAAACGCAGCATTACCCATATTCCTATTTTACACGAGGTGATGTGCTTTCCCCATTTCTATTCATTTTTAAAGATTTACACACGGGTTTTTAAAGTATTCCTAAGTATTTATAAACAGCAAAACGCTTCCGAGCACAAGCGTCTGCTAGAGAGCCACAACACCGTGGCTTTAGAAGTCGGGTTACTGGAATCCGCGCTAGTTTCGTGCTGCTTCCATCACCCACGCTCAGAGCCGGTAAGTGGGAGAAGATTCTCAAGGGGAAGGTCTGGAAAACTGGCCTAGAAGTGAAGCCAGAAAGTTCCTTAGCGGAGGTTTAAGTTGTTGGCGGCATTTTTAAGCCCCCAGAGCGACATACCGATTCCCAGTCGAAACGACGTGCTACATGGGCAGCGCGGGAACCAGTCCAAGAGCCACGCCCCTGCGCGAAATCAGGGCCCCACCGTTTGACCCGAACCCTCTCAGCCTGGACCCGGTCCTTGCCCTCGTCCCCAACCCCCACAATCACCTCCTCCGCTCCCCCGTCCACGTGACAAGAGCCGGAACCGTCACTTCCGGCGGCGCGGGCAGCGCGCTTGCGCGGGGCGCCCGGTCTCAGAGAGCCGTTGGCAGTGGCGCCGCATCGCCGACAGCCACGAGTGGCGGGCGGCGCGGGTCCGGCTCCGGCGGCGCCGTGGGCTGCGGTCCTGAGGGTGTGCGGCCCGAGAGGTTCAGCCCACTCCCCGGAGGGGCCGGCCGCCCCGCCCCTTTCTCCTCCCGCCCTCCCTCCTCCTGGGCTCCCGCTCCCAGCGCTTCACGAAGCGGTGGGGGCGCCCAGGGCGCTACTGGAGGAGGCGGTGTCGCCCCCGCACTTGGGCCCGCCCCCTCGCGCCCCGCCCCGTCCCCGCCCTCCCCACCACCCTCTGCGGGAGCGGGATAGCTGCAGCGAAGCCGCGGAGCGAGCGGCTGGTGAGGGACTGTGCGCTCGGAGCGCGCGGCATGTGAGGCTCGGTGGGCCGCAGCGCGCACGGACGTTCGGACGCGTGAGGAGCGGCGACCCCTCGCGGACGCTTGGCTGCGCGCCGGACTGGGGACTCGCCCTCTAGCTCTGGTGCGCGCCCCGCTGTCTCCAGCGCGCGGGCGGGACCATGAAGAAGTTCTCTCGGATGCCCAAGTCGGAGGGCGGCGGCGGCGGCGGCGGCGGCGGCGCGGCGGGTGTGGTGGTAGCCGGAGCCGGCTCCGGCTCCGGTGGCTCGTCCGTGGGGGTCCGGGTGTTCGCGGTTGGGCGCTACCAGGTCACCCTGGAGGAATCGCTGGCTGAAGGTACGGGCACCGGGGAGGTCGGGCTGGCAGGTGAGGGAGGGCTGGGGTGTGGCGGTGTCTTCGCCGGTTCGTTGCCCTTTTTTCTGCTCGCCATCTCGCTCTTCCACTCCCTTTTGCCTCCTCTTCTGGGCCAGAGGGGGCTAAGTGGCTGGGGCTTTCGTTCTTAAGTCAGCTTTTTTCTGCACTGGCAGGCAGCTCTAATCAATTCCCAGTTATCTCTCTTTACGAGTTCAAATAATTTTCTGTCCTTCTTGACGCGAGGAAATAAATAGAAAACGTCCTACCAAGTGATGTGGTGTCAGGATTGGGCGAGTGACTCATTAGTGGGTCAAATCGAGCAGAATTGAGGCTCCGCTCTGCCAGCTGTGGCTCAGGCGGGTGTCATGCATTGGCCTCTCTTCCGATTCTCCACCCGCGCCGCAGGGCATAGGACCCTGCGGCCCCTGGTGCGGAGTCTGGGTTTGCTCTTGCTCTCTCATCAGTTGAAAAACTATATATTTGTGTGTGTATGTGTGTGTGGTGGAGATGATACTTTGTCCCAGATTGCTTTAGGAGACCAGATACATTTGCAGTCATTTAGCGTTGTTACCTAGAATCTTCTCTATCAGGCAAGGTGCTATTCATGCCCTTCCAGTATGTGGTGGTAGTACTTTAAAAAGTGACATGAAAGCAGATTAGCTTTAGCTTACGAAGTACTTCATTCTCTCTAACAGGTTGTGACAGCAGGTACAAGTCTGCTTACAAAAAAGTTTACTCCGTTAAAAAAAAGAGATCCTAGACATTAGTTTTGCATTTCTTGTACAACAGGCTTGTAGAAAATACTTTCTTGTTTATTGCATACTATATTGATTTTGAGTTTTTTACTTGCAAAATTATACTACCAATAAATGCTTTAAAAAGTCATAAGAAATAATTTCTTTGATAAGTGATCCTTTAAGTTCCAAGGTAAGAGAAAAGAAATTGAAGAGAGTAGTTCTGGTTCCCAGGGATGTAGATATTGGTGTGAAAACCATAGCCTAAACAGTAGCAAACTAAACCATAGCAAATAAGTGCAGGAAAAAAACCCAGAGAGTTTTGTCAATAAAATTTTGTAAAGAGAAAGAAATTTTGAATTATTCAGACCTGTGTATGATGAGCCTACCAGAACCTTGGAGAAGTGGAAAGAAGAGGATCATTAGCTTCTCAAATGAGTGACTATATGTGATTAGTTTTGATAGACAGATTTACTATGTTATGAAATTTCCTAGCTCTGTGTTATATCTGAATTTTGAGTGGTGGTTTAGATTGGGTTGTAGGTTTTAAGAAGAAGTATAGCTTGGGTAGTGTTGTACTCACTCATTTCACTAAATCCCAGATGGGTTCTTTATTTAATAGAAAGAAAACATTGACATTTCATCAAACTAGATTTTGAATTTGTGGTTTGTATCATTGCCCCCCAGCATATTCTGTTACAACCCTGAGCAAGTCATTTTCATTAACAAATAAGTGACTTTGGGAAATGAATATAGAAATGAATTTCAAGAAAAAAGGGAATCTTCACTAACTCACAAAAAATACTTTTCAAACACTAATGTCACTGTTACAGTTCCACTGACTTTTGCTATAAATTTGTCCTTTCTCTTGGAAAAATCAGTACCCAAATGCTAGTTATAGATGATGACAGCAAGCAAACTATGTTTTGGGGGTCTTTGGTTAGAGTAACAAGAGGACAGAATTAAGTCAAGAGAGGAAGCAATGGTTGAAGGAAACCTTTTGGAAAAAGGAACTCCCTGAGCTCTCACCCCAGCTCCTGGGACTAGGCTTTAAGCCTTCCCTGGAGGGGAGACCAAAGACTAGGCTTTCTTTCCTTGTGTCTTTCTTCTCTCTCCAGCACATACACAACTGAAATTACTGTAACTGTAATAGATTTACTTTTTTGATCCTGACAGGTTTATTCTGATTTCAAATGCTTAATATCCTCTCTCCTCCCTTATAAGTAATGTCACAATTTAGACAAGAAGCTTAAGTACAAGTCTGGGTCACATTCAAGCATGATCAATTAATACTTGACAGATACATGAGCCTGAGTGTAAGATTGGGACAAGTGCTTGTGAAAAGGCATTAGAGTACTTGAATTGGGAAGATAGATACCACTGAGTAGGAACGTGATAGAAACTAAGACAGATCAAAAAACAAACTTGGTAGCTTTTACTTTTTTCTTTCTTTCTTTGGGTCAGTGTTGTTTAAACAGGGTCAGGGCCAGCAAACGATGTGCCCGGAGGTGTTTTTGCCATGCTGCTGCAAACAAAGGTAGCTTGCTCAGAAAGACCTCTGCAGAGTCTTTTCATTAAATCAGGCTCTGTCTACTTTCTCTTTATATATAATGTATATATACTTTTTAAAATATAAAAGATTCTCAGGGGTATATTTATGTTGTACTTTGTAACTAAACTGTTGCAGTAGTTTCCTCTTTGAAATATATTATATGCTTTGTATAGTTTTAATTTCTTCCTAAGCAACCACATATATGTTTGAAAATATCATATGGCTCCATTCTAAAAGTTTGAACCTTTTCAGTTCCTGCTCAAAGTTGAGAGGACTGATAACATAGGCATTTTCATGATTATTTTCAAAATGGTTTAGTTTCAGGAGTGTATGCTAAACAATTCCAACTTTGGTCTGTAGAAATGAGGTGGAGACCTTTGTAATTTTAGCTTGACGTAGTGTAAAGTTTCAAAACATTGTCAAGCACATACAATTCAATGTAACCATCCAAGCTCTTATTAAAACAATTTATTAAATATAGGGCTGGAGGGAAGCGGGTGTGGCTCAATGGATAGAGCTCCCGTTTACCATATGGGAGGCCCTGGGTTCGCTTCCCAGGGCCTCCTTGAGAGGGCAGGCCGGCGGGCCGGCGTGGCGCGGTGGGCTGATGCAGCAAGACCTCACAGCAGGAGGTGAGTGTGGCTCAATCGATAGAGCCCCTGTTTACCATGCGGGAGGCCCCGGGTTCGCTTCCCGGGGCCTCCTTGTGAGAGCAGGCCGGCCGGCGCCGCGCGGTGGGCTGATGCAGCAGGACCTCACAGCAAGGGGGAGATAAGCAGACACGGAAGAAACGCACAGCGAATGGACACAGTAAAACACAGGCAGCAAGGGGGCGATTAAAAAAAATATATATATATATATATATAGGGCTGGCTTTTTGATCACACGCATTGCTATGGAAGGCCTTCAGTGCTTGTCTGAGGAACTTAATATTAATTGATAATGGAAAGAAGTTGGTTCTTGAGCTGGAGACTTAAAACAATATATATCCTTAGTGCAAAATGGACTAAAATATAAAATAGATGGGGAGTGTAGAGACTTAAGAGACCAGTGATAACCTGCTGAGATAATCAAGTAATGAAGTTATGGGGGCTGGATAAGTATGGTAGTGTGAATATGGGGTGGTGGGTAAGACTAAATAACAAATGGGCATGGGGCTTGTTGGCATTGTCAATAATTGGAGGCCAGGAGTTTACTACAGAGTTCTGTAAAAGTATCTCTCTCTGAGTTAACTGCTCAAATTAGGGTGAATTAATTTAGGCTAGGTATTAACTGATTCTAATTGTTAGTTTTATATGAAAGTATCACAAATACTAATTTACATCTGATTTTGCAGTATAAATCAGTAGGAAAATGATAGACTTAAGCACGAGATCTCATTTGCAGAAATTCTCTGTGGCTATTCAGTAACTTTTTTTTTTCATTCTGCACCTTTTATTTTTTTCCCTTAGCATTGTTCCTTCTATACCATTCTATATCAAATATATAAAGTCCCATCCTTTTTAATGCCACTGAATTGTACACTTAAAAGTGGTTAAAATGAGAAATTTTGAGTTGTATATATAGTACTACAATAAAAAAAGTAAAAAAAAAAAAAGGTTAAAGTGAAAAACAGTTTATCTCTCACCCAGTTTTCTACCTCTCTTCCCAAGAGATAACTAATGTTACCATTTTCTTGAGCATCTTTAGAGAGAAGTTTTAGGCATAAACAGGTCTCTGAATTTGTGTCCTTTTCCTCACATAAACGGTAGCACAATCTACATATAGAAGATAAGTCTTCAGGAGGCTTACTTTCTGAATATTTCCTGAGTTAGCATACTTTCTCTCCATCCTTACTTCAATTCATCAATCCATTGTTGAAGAGTACTGGTCTGTTACTTTGTAGAATGTGACTCAATCTTGCTTGTCTGGTGTTCCTTATGATTAAATTAAATTATGTACTTTTTTTTTTGTTGTTGTTATTTATTTATTTAAATGTATGCACTTTTGTCAGTAATACCACAGAATGAATATTATGTCCTTCTTAGGTGCTTCACATCAGGAGGCATTTTTTGTCAGTCTGTGTAACTGTTGGTGAAGTGAATTTTGAGCACTTGGTTAAGGTGGAGTGTGCCAACTTTCTTCATTGAAAATTCACCAATTTTCCTTCTGTAATTTATAAGTAATCTATGGAAAGATTCTTTGAGACAACATGTAACTTTTTCTTCATAAAACATTTATTTCAAGGATTTTACATACACTGATGATTTTTGCCTGAATCAGTTATTACTCTGATGATTGCAAAATGATATGTATTAGTTTTATTTTCACTGTCCTCAACCTCTGCTGAACTCTAGAGCCAGGCTGGGTCAGTAGCGCTGTGGAGCTGTCTCTGCCTCCTGAAGTCTTGCCTACCATTTCCAGGGTGCTCAACTTGCAGTCTCAGAGGAAGGCGGCATTCCAAGGAAGACCGAGAGAAATATTTGGGGCCCAGGGTGATGACATCAGATACACTGAACTTTTTTCTGTGCCCCCTCATTCTGGTTCCAGGGAAATCAAACAGTTGCTAGTGAGGTTGGTGATATTTTGGATAGCTTCTAGACCTTGAATTCTTTCATGTCAGAGATTTTATCCTTGGTCTTGTCTTTGTTCTAAGTCCTCAACAGATTCTCTTTTTCTCTGGCCATGGAATCTAGATCTTTGGTTTTGAAACCAAATTTGGACTCTTGATTCTGGAACCCCAATTTCTTTAGCAAGTCGTTCTCTGGAATCAGTCCCAGGGTTAGGGTTGTTCTCAAATGCCTCAGTGAGAGTGCATAATTGGGAAGAGATATAGGAAGTACGGCACTGACTGGTTTCTCTACCTAGAGTAGCTTGAACCATTGCAAGGTGATCTTGCCTGTGGTCTTGGCTTGATTCTAAGGCTTCCTTAGGTTCTGCTCTTCTGTGGAGTGTCTAGCTCTTTGATTCTGAAACCGAATCTGGACTCTAGATTCCTCGGTGTTAATTTCTAAAGCAAGTTTTTGTTTGGTAGCATAACTTGGTTAAGGTTTTTGGTTGAAAGCGTCAATGAGGATTTTCAACTGATCCACTGTGATTTTAGTGAGACTGTACCTTCGATATGCAGCTATGATCTAATTTCCTCCCACAGTCATTGATCAATCTTGAGGGGAACAGACAAGTTGTTTTTGTTGTTTTATAGCTGCAAACCACAGTACTCCTGGAGCACAGCTCTCTTCCAGCAGCCCCAGGACATTTGCCACTCCTTCACATCCTCTTTGGGAAGGGGCAGGAAACTCCCAGTAATTTCTAATATAAATGCCTGAGAGAGGACAGAGTTTTAGAGAAGAAAGGGAGGATTTAACAAAAATGTCAACAACTGTTACTACTATACAACTACTTATTAAATGCCTTTTTGTGCCAAGCACTGTGCTAGGTGCTATTTATACAGTGGTTTACAAAACAGATGTGTGTCTGGCTGTATGGAGCTTAAAATGTAGTGTGGAAGACAAATGTTAAGCAAACAAAAATTACCAACTTAATGTAGCTAACAATTTTAATAAGTGTTAAGAGGGGAAAGCACAGGGTTTTATAAGGAATACTAATTCGTTAGATTAGGGGAGCAAGGAAGACCTTTTTGACATTTTAGCAGAAATCTGAAGGATGAGAAAAGTTAGGTAAAAGCAAAGTTATGACAGTAGGGGTGATGTGGAGCATGTTATGCAGAGAGAAGGCCCTACATGGAGGTGAGTATCAGGAAAGATGCCCAGAGCTGTGAACTATAGTGAGTGCATCACACAGAAGAGGGACCCAAGATGGTGTTGAAGAGGTGATCAGGGTCCAGGGTTTTGTGTGCCGTATTGGGGATTTTATGTTTTATCTGAAATGCCATTGTAAGTTATTGAAGGATTTTAGTTAGGTCAGTGATATGCTTCTATTCAGGGTTTTCACAACATCGTTGATAACTGCTATTTGGGGAATGGTTGAGAGATATACAAATTAGATGGTTATTGTACTAGTAAAGATGGTGACAGTGGGGGTGGAGATGAATGTTAGAATACTTTATTGGGAAGACCTAGTGATGGATTGCATGGGGGAGGGGGGAGTAGTAGGAAGTGTCAAGAATGAGCATCTTCTGGATGGAGGTACCATTTCCTGAGATGGGGGAAAGTAGAGAAGGGACTGATTTGTGGGGGGAGGGTGTTAAAAGTATATCTAATAGTTCCAGGCATGTTTAGTTGAGATACCTGGGTGCAAATTTGGGTATATGGTCTGGAACTCAGCAAAGGTATATAGGCTAGAGATAGGTACTGCTAATTGGTGAGCATTTGGTGGTGGTTATTTAAAGGGCTGGGAGAGAGTGGATGTTGGGACAGTGTAGAATGAGAATAGGAAGGGTTTTACTGTAGGACTCCAGTGGAACATTGGATCTCAAATGTACTGTGCATCAGTATCATTTGGAGGGCTTGGTAAAACAAAGATTGTTGAGCCTGACCCCCAAAGTTTGATTTAGTAAGTCTAGGCAGGGCCCAGCCCAACGTTTGCATTTCTACCAGCTTCCTCAGTGATGCTAATGCTTGCTGCTGGTCCAAGAACCACACCTTGAAAACCACTGATTTAGAGTAGAGTAGGCAAAGAAGACCAAGGAGGAGCTGCCAGAGAGGTATGAGGAGTACCAGGAGAATCTGATGACTCGAAACTAGAGTGTATTTCAAGAAGGTGAGGAGTGAACAATTGTACTGTTAAGAAGTCATCAAGTAAGATCACATTTTTTTTTTTTTTCTTGGCATGGCATTCATGATTATCCATCCTCAGGCCTTACCCTACCTTTTAAATCTTGTCTCCAGTTACTTCCTTGTAGTACTCTTTGTTCCAGTCACAATGTGCTCTACTCCCTGTTCCGTGACTGAATCTTGTACTTGTCGGTCATTCTGCCTTGCCTGTGTAATACCAGCTTCCTAACTGCTGGTTTAGAGCATTCCCTCCTTCCTGTGGATACTTATAGCTATTTTGCTTTTATTTCTCTTAACACACCTAATCTTTTGTCTTAAGAAACATTTATATAAGCGCTTCAAAACACTAGGGTGGGTAATTATTATTGGTCTCTCACCTTCCCTAGCAGATTGTGAAATTCTTGAGGCTAGAAGGATTGTCTTAATTTGCTGTTATATCACACAAGTTGCCTTGCTATATCATATACATTTAAGTCATTTTCAAAAGAAGTGTTTTGTTTTTGTTTATTGAAAATAGGTCGGAGCTTTTACATAGAATTTAAGACCTAATTTTGCAGATTGGAAAGCACCAATGGAAGGCTCTTTATTTCCTGTCCCAAGTCTTCTATTTAGGCCAGGAAAGCCTACATTTTCTATTTTGGTGAAGACAAATAACAGTTAAAGCAAAGTGTCATTTCAGTCAACCTTCTTGAAACAACAAAGAAGGAATAACCTGGATGTCCCCTTGAAGTCATTTTTGTCTGACATATTTTTCTTTATACCACAAAGATGGCTTAGTTAAAAGAGAAAAAAGTCTTACTTGCAACTGTGAAAATTGTCTTATAGTATACAGTTGCTTTTGACAGCCTTTTTGGATGGTGAGCTATTTGAGGGTAGAGCCAGTGTTTTATTCATCTCTATATCCCCAATGCCTATCCTGTAGCACATGCCCAGCAAAACTTTTTTGTTGACCTAAACTCTTAGGAAACATTTTTCCCTTTTTTGTAACATGGAATTAATATCTACTCTGAAAATTAAGTGTGTGATAATATCTAACAATGTATGTCAACTGTCTGAATAAATTTTGGGTGAATTTAGATTCAGATTAGGTTATATGCGTTGAGTGAAATTTGATTCTTGAATCATAGTAACTAGCTTCTGGAATAGACATAACATTTATCACATATATCCCTGAATAGGTATCACAGTGATATTTGTAAAAAAATCTGAATCATTTAAATTAGACTATTATATAGTCATATGCTCAGCCATATTTAAATTTTCAAGTTTCAATCTGCTATATAGAATGTTGATCTTCATAGTAGCAATGTTTTCACAATAGGGTGAAAGTGAATTGCAGCAAAGGACACTATAGAATATTAACACATGCTTCTCTTTGGTTTGTTTATATTATCATTGTGGTTTGGCCCCTAGGATGTAGTTTTGATTTTCTACTCATATTTTCCCTAGAAATGACAGTTTTATTCAAAGACAAGCTACTAACACTAAAACAATTATTCTCAATTTTTAGTATTTTAAAAAATGTAATGGAAATCATGCATTATCTCTAATAAATTGCATTAACATGTCAAATTTCTTTGCTTTTAGATGTAGCCAGCTTGGGATCATTAATACTGATATTCTCATGCTGAGCAGGCTGGAAGGGTTATATTTTTGATTATTTAAAAAAATAATGGAAACGAGTTAATATTTGTTAGTATCTTTCAAACATGAGGTCTGCAGGAGGGAAAAATAAAAAAGATCCTTGATGGTGTTAATATTGGGGAACATATTTGAATGTAGAATTGATGTCCTTTCTCATATTGATTGTGGGCTTTCTCCTATAGTGTTCTTTACTAATTTTGTGTATTATCTTGGTTCTCTTTCTCTTCTTCCCTCTCATTTTGGCAAAACTTGAAATAGAACATATACACACATTTGGTAGCTAACAAAATGATTAAAGCCTTGACTGGAAATTCCAGAAATAAGAGTACTTGAACAGCTAGTTCAGAACTTCCACACTTTTCTAGTGGTCTGGACTTAAAGTTAAGACTTTAAGACTGCTTATTCCTTGGTTTTATCCTAAATCCTTCTGGTGAATCATTCATTCACCCACAAGCCTGCTGTTTTTAGGCGACAGAGTTGGGAAGTTGAGTGGTTAATAACTGAGCTGTTTTAAATAGTCGGGCATATTTAGTTAATCTGGAGATTCTCTGTGTTTACCATCTTTACAAATGAAATCAGTCAGCACATTTCTGTTAATAGTTCCAATAGTTAGTCTGCAGGAAAGTGATTGTAATACCTTTTCCACAGAGTTTTTTAGAATTTCTAGTTTGTCCTAGTCTTGTCAAATTCCAATAATGTTCAGGTCATAGATAGCTATAGCCTTTTAGAGAGACATTTTACAGTGGATGTTATTTTAAAATATGAAACAATTATTGCTGCTGTTTTGCCTATTTTAACATTTTAAAAAAATCTTTGGAATAGTGCCTTCTTAGAGGCAACTATTTTTTTTAAAAAAGCAAAATTTGGAGTCAGGCCAGCCTCTAATCCCAGATCTGCTTCTAACTTGTATTATGACATTTTGACTTCAGTTTCTTCAAGAAGAAAAATGCAGGGGCTGGATAAAGATGAATTTGTAGCATTCTTTTTCCATTTTATTATTCTCTGATTCTGTCTATATAACTTATTTTTATTGCTCCTTCTGATAAGAGAGGAGCATGGGGAAAGGAATAGCAGAGTGGTTTTAGGACTGAGACCACAATGAACAGATTGTGTTTGCTCTTCATACATTTGAGTTCTTTCATTTATACTTCATTGTGGATTAGCAACTTATTTTTTATTCCACAGTATAAAATTCTTAATCATTGGGGAAAAAGTTTTTTTCTAAGAAATTGCTTTATTATATGGTATATCTTAGCCATAGGGAAAGATTCTTTATAGTACCTTTTGAGATAAGAGAGTGGGTGCTCAAATAAAATTGTGTGGCATTTCAGAGTACTAGTTTGCATCAGAGAGAGAGACTTTTATAAGACTTAGCCTCAATATTTAGTTTTTTAAAAAAATTAAAAAAAAATTTTTTAAAAAGATTTTGGCAAAGGTCAACACTCCTGCACAGGCCAGCACTCCTGTACCGGCCAGCTTGCCGTGTGGGCCAGCTTGCTTTTCACCAGGAGGCCCTGGGAATCGAACTCTGGACCTCCCATATGGTAGACAGGAGCCCAATCACTTGAGCCATATCCGCTTCCCTCAATATTTAGTTTTAAAGCGTATGCCACTTGAATTGTTTATTTTGCTATCTCAATCATTTGAGTTCTCATTTTTATCATATTATTTTGAAAAGTATTATTCTTATTTAGTTTTCAAGTTTTTATTGGGAAAGGATATATGAGAAAGAGTTATGGCAGGACTTATGGATAGAAATTTTATGGGTACATTATCTTACCATATGTCTGAGGAATTTGGTGCTATTTGTTTCTAATGCTGTCAACCCTAATTTGGGCCCTTAATACCTCTCAAGAGAATTACATTAGCATGTGGATTGTTCTTCCCCTTTCAGCCTCTTCCCTTGCCAAACCAATTCTTGTACTCCTTCCAGTTTATTCTTCCTGAAATGCATTTCTGATTATGCCCCTCCCTTATTTGCCTAAAGAAGTGAAGCACAAACTCATTACTCTGGATTCAAGGCCCTCTGTAATGTGACCCCTACTCAATCTCTATTCTTAATCTCTCAGTCTTAACACTCTACATTTATTTGATGTTTCCTGCACTTGTCTCATGTTTTTCCATTCGTAATTTTTACCTTATGTTGTTACATTTGCCTAGAATGCATACACCTTCCTCCTCCATCTCTATTGAAATTGGGCCTTTCAGGATATATTTAAAACAGTTACTTTCTTGCAACCTTTATTTTTCCATGAAACCCTGTCCGCACCAAATGAATGTAATTATGCCTTTCTTTGACTCTTTGTAGCAACTGTTACTCATATAGTACTTATCTTATACAGCTTTGTTCTATTTCAATAAAGTGTGATGTTTTCTCTACTGCAAGATTAAAAACTCCTTTAAGGTTTGGGCTGTACTTGTCTTTTATCTCTTGCAATGTTATCCACATGTTAGGTATTCAATATACTAGTAAGAGATTGAATTTTTTAACTGTGAGGCACTCAGAGGGCCTGTAAAAATGACTATAAAACAATTGGTTAGCAAACAAATTTGAGATATCCAATTGTCATTTGAGATATGGGAGCAGGGTGGTCCCATTTTAAAAATTATGTCCCTTTATAAAAGCTAAAATGATAATAGATATTTGATGAAAATGTAGGTGTGGCATTATCTACATAGATGATGAGAAAAATACTACCAGATTTATTTTGAGATTCCTAGCCTGTTTCATTTGTTATGATACATGTGTAGTATATCTTTGTTTTGTGGGTACTGCATTGCTCTTCCTATTAGGTATTGTTCCCAACGTGTTCTAGCCTGAATTCCCTTGAGCCATATTACCACTCCATTAAAGAAAGCTACTACTTGGGGTTGTGTGTGGAGTGAGGGAGGGATAGGTGTAGAGTATGTACTCTGGATAGCTGGTCTTAAAAAGGGAACAGTTTTGGTAATGGTCAACTGGCTATGTTTTCTCTTGAATGGCTCAGTGGGGCAACTGGTGTCTAAGAGCAAGGAGGAAGGATTAGGAAGAAAGAGAAGGGGATCTCATTTCCTTAATGTTCCAGGAGAAGGAAACAAGTGAATGTTAAATTTGGGGACCCCTCTCACTGGTCTGTGTGACATTGAAGGTGCTTATTTCCTAGGTAGAGGAGACATTGGGTTTGCTTCTAGATTAGGAAATTTGCAGGCCTGGCATAATAGGTTAGAGGGTAACTAAGTCTTTATCCAGTTTTGTTAATAGCTAATCATCATCCACCTTGACACTTTTCTTCTTTGATATCCTGAAGGGATGGTTCCCACACACCACTTCCTTTGCGTAAATGCCTTCCTTTGACTCCCTTTGTAGCAACTGTTACTCATATAGCACTTACCTTATACAGCTTTGTTCTATTTCAAAAAGTGTGGTGTTTCTCTACTGCAAGATTAAAAGCTTCTTTAAGGTTTGGGCTGTACTCATCTTATTTTCCTTTATTCTTGGTGGCTGGGTCATTGTTAGGGCTGTCTGGAGCTTTTTATGTACTTAAGTATTCTCTTTTGAATGAGATTGTTGTTGGTTAGTTTAGACTCTCCTATTCATTCTGGAATCAATAAGATAGTACCAAAATGACTTAAACATAATACTGTAAGATATTATACTTACTGAATGTCATCAGGACTTTTTTTCTAGGAAGTGGGATTATGCATCCCTGGCTGTGACCCACTTTCTCTTTCTCTGGCCTGCATAACAGAATCTCTTCTACTGAATGTTAATGGTTTATTCTTTGTATACAAAAACAGGGCTACTGATTCATGATCAGTTAGAACATGTGTTTTGATTTATTTTTTCTGAAGTAGGATGTATATATGCTCAACTGTGCATAGGCTTTTAATGGGGTTCCTTCTATGATCTATGACAGAAGTTTGTAAGATAGTTAACTGGTGTTGTGTGAAGTACTGTGACTCTGAAGAGTTCTTTTTTTTTTTTTTTTTAAATGCTACTGGGCCTAAATTAAAATTGGAATAGGTCCTTGGTCTTATTAGCATAATGTTGTGATTAACTAATTCTTACAGCCCAGTTCAAATCCAAGTGACTGTTTAACTGGATTGTTAAATCTTTGGCAGTTTTTCATATTTTAGCAAAATATTGGTTATACAATCCAAATGAGAAATTATAAAGCTCTCAACCAAAATTGATATATATATATTTACCTCAGGGAAGGTAGCTGTTATGGATTTTATACTTTTTCACCTAACTAAAGTGGGAACTTTAGAAACATTACAAACCACTGATGTTATTTAAAAATTTTTGTGTGTGTTGGTGTATGGTACTTTACTGTGATAATATTCTGTCCATAAGGAATGTTGGGAATTTGCAAGGTGTTATATGAATCCAGTGGTTTAAAGGTGAATGTAACTGATTTAATGTCCCATAAAATATGAAAGGCTTCTATTTACAGATTCAAGGTTCAAAGTACATAATTTATCCTTGCCATAGAATGGTGACTGTCTTTCTTACTAAAGGCTACAGGTATTTTAAAAAGTCATTGTGGGCCCTTGTGGATAGAATGAGGTCAGTTCTATTGATTTTTGATCTTTGGAGGACTAAATATAGGAGGTGGAGGTGGTGGAGTGGTATATGTAGAAGGACCTTCTTAACTTCCTTCAGAAAATATTCTAAATATTATATCAGCAGGAGTTGGTGAGGTTGGAATAAGAATTTTCTTTAAAAATGTTAGTTCTACATTTCATCTTCCATAATTGCAGTGATTATCCAATGTTAGGTTTCTTATTTAACTCTAAGGAAGTGGAGTAAGGGATGAACTCAAAGTCACCTAGGTCTTTTGACTTTAACAGTCTTTCCATTACATGTGGCATCCTTAAATGACTCCAGTGTACATACAGACATTGACCTTTGATTGAGTTGGGGACTTGGAGCAGCCTGAAAGGACTAGGGGATTCGTAATAGCTTGGAAGGCAGCTGGAGTATTAATGGGTGTCGGAGGAGTTTGAGGTGGGAGAGGCATTCCTAGACATTTGGAGTGCATTTCAAAGTTAAAGCTTTGTTGCTTTCTTAAGACCATCAAACCATGTAGTTGTTTGAGTAAAAATGTCAGGATTAATTAAAAAAAAATTAAAATCCTAACTTTCCCCAAATAAGTCTGTTTCTTAGTATAGAAAATTCCAGTCCTAAATGAAATAATATATTTGTGAACTATAAAGTAAGTAACATAAAATTGCATTCCCTTAATCTCTTAAACTGAATCTAATGTGGCAATATCTAAGACCTCCTGTAGGGAGGAGGGGAAGAGAAAAGAGGAAGAGAAATAGCTGAGTTCTTATCCCCCACTTCTCCTTACCTAGTTCAAGGTTCTGGAGACTTTAAGAAAAGAAAATAAGTTTTTTTTTCTTTCAAGTTTTTATTTTATTAGAACATAAGACATTTAGCTTAAACCCAGAATACTAACCTTCTGAGTGTTTGCAGTGAAATAAAAATATTTCCTTAAAAATGATGACATGACATTACTTCTGTGATATATTTGGCATATTTTTCTACATATGCAAATTATAAGTTGAAATATGTGAAATATGTTGCTTGATCTGTGATTTCAAAACATTAAAAGATAAAATTTCTCAATATTTTTCACTAAACTAGGGAATTATCACATTATCAGGAAGCATTCATCTAGTGTTTGTATTTCTCTTAAGAAAGGAGAGATTTTTAAAGAGTGTAACCTCCTCTCTCCCCTGTCTGTTTCCTTTATTTCCAGCCTTAGGGACTCCTGTCCTGATTGTGGTCTGAATCCATGCTCTCCCTTCTATTCCTTTCTCCATCAGTTATCTGCTTATACCTGATTCCTGCTCAACATATGAGCCTGTTTCTCTCATCATAAAAGACAAAAAAAGTAAACAAAAATAAAACTGTCACATTAGTTGGCTTTTTTGAAAGAATAGGCTTTAGTAAGTGTTCTCAAAGTGTGGTCTGAGGACCCCTGGGGATCCCTAAGACCTTTTTAGGAGGTCTGTCAGGTCAATCTTTTTGCAATTTTGCTAAGACATGCTTGTCTTTTACTATGTTGACCTTTGCACTGATGGTACAGAAGCAGTGGTGGTGGTTAAAACTGCTAGGACTTTAAATCAAGGCAGTTGGCATCACAGTGTACTAGTAGTCATTGTATTCATCACCATCACTTGCACTCGGTTAAAAAAAAAACCAATTTCCCTTAAGGATGTCCTTGGTGAAGCAAAAAGTATTAATTTTACTACTCTTGGCTCTTGAATACATGTCTTTATGTCTTTTTAATATTTTACCTGAAGAAATGGGAAGCACACATAAAGCACTTCAGTATACTGAAGTATGATGGTATAATTTAGGAAAAGCACTTGGGTGAATGGGTTGTGTTGAACTAGTGGGTTCCTAGTTTTTTTTTTTTTTCTCTTTTAAATGGAATTCCATTTTTATTTGCAAGCCACGTACATACAAACTATGGTTATTCATTCAGAATTGAGTATTTGGCAGAGATTTTCGCAAATATAAAGTGAGCCTCTCACTTCAAGGAAAACAACTGACAGGATAATAGAATTTGAGCTTTCAAATAAAAATTGAATTTTGGAAAACTTGTTTGTTTCTGGCATTGTGAGCTTGGCAGGATAGGTGAGAGTATTAATGAATGTGGTTTTTTTTGGTGGGGGGGAGGTAATTATGTAATTGAAAATCTGTATAACTCATTGAGCCAATATTTTCCAAAGACTTGATGTTACAGATATATGGGTAAAAGGTCCATTCATAGTACAAGATACACCAATGGAT
>JAQZBX010040142.1:0-22774 GCA_029593785.1 Cabassous unicinctus | reverse complement strand
CTGCCATGTCCTGTGATTAAAGTCAATGGAAAATTGCAACAAACCAATTCAAGCAGGACTAACAATGGCCCAGAATCTTTGGGAATGAAAGTTTGGGTCACCCCACCAGGCAAAGAACCACGGCCAGCTGAAGTGCTTGCTGAAGGTAACGGGAACATGGAATGGGTAGTGGAAGAAGGTAGTGATAAATATGAACTTCAACCACATAACCAATTACAGAAACGAGGACTGTAATAGTCATGAACCCTTCTTCCATGTTTCGTTATGAGTATGATTGTATGTGTACACAAAACGAATTTCTTTGTTTTCTTCTCCAACCTTTTCCCCATCATGAAAAGTTGTGTTAATTCCATGGCATAATATTTAAGGATGTCAAGTTTAAGAGTGAATATTACCCAAGGACCTGCACCCTGTTCTGTGGGGAGTTAATGTGTTTCCGGTTGTACGCAGAGTAGTTGAGCATTGTTAGGCAGAAATATATATGTATGCTTGTCTGTTATTGTTTTTACTTAAAGACTTAGTGTGGTTTAGGGTAATGTGTATGGTTGCCGAGTTGACAAGGGGTGGACTGTAATGGTTAGGCTAATGTGTCAACTTGGCCAGGTAATTGTGTCCAGGTGTTTGTTCCAGCAAGCACTGGGCTAATTGTAATACAAGAGCATTTATGGACTTCAATCACCAGTGAGTTTACTGCGTGGATGGCTGATTACATCTGCATCAATCAGGGAGATTACATCATCAATGGGTGGTGCTTTTATCCAATCAGTTGAATGACTTAAAAGGGGACGTGATTTCAACATTCACAGAGAATTTCCCAGCTCGTTGTTGGACAGACAACTTCTCCCAGAAACTCATCAACGACCCTTCGTGGGACTTTCATCGGAGCCACTGGTTTGCAGCCTGCCTGCAGAGCTTGGACTTGTACATCCCCGTGGTTGCATGAGAGACTCTTTTAAGATCTCATATCATTGTCAGATATCTCCTGTTGATTCTGTTTCCCAAGAGAACCCTGACTAATACAGATATTTCAATGATTTGATTTCTACATTTAACATATAGAAGCTACTGTGATTATTATTATGTAATTATTATTAATAAGGCAGCAAAAAGGTTTTGTGAAGCTCTAATAACTAATAACATCTTTCAAAATAGTCTCCCCTTCAAACCGTCACCAAAAACCACTTTCATTTGTGTCATCTGTTTCCTTCTGGGCTGAGACCCTGTCTAATGTAGTAAAAATTTTGCTTCAGTCCTGAAGTGAAATATGTCACCTGAAGTGGGACGCGGGTCACTGCTTCTGAGGCGGACCCAGCCTGGCACGTGCGCGGCAGCAACCCCAGGGGCGCTGCAGCTCTCCAGCACAGGCCTGCAGCCTCCAGGCTCCACGAACTGCGAGACCTGCAGGTGTCAGTGTGGCCACCTGGGCCAGGGCAGCAATGGGCGGGGGGTGAGTCCTGCTGTCATGTGACTTCCCAAGTAAGCCGCGGAGCTCACAGACTGCCCAGTATGGAGAGCATGAGAGAATGCACGTGAGCTCGCAGAGGCACCACCCATACCCTCCCCAGCTGGGTTTTCACAGAAATAATTGGCTCAGTGCTCGTAGGAGAGCCGGGGCTCCTGTGGATACAGGTGAGGCACAATCCAGGAAACTGTGCTTAAGAGTACTACAGTACTAGTTAATAATGCCAGCGGTCGCGCCGTTCTCCTAGTGGGAAAAGACAAACATTGGGGTTAAGAAATAGAAGAAGAAAATGAGGAAAGAAAAGCAAAGAAAAAAGATGAGAGGAGAAGGAAGAGAAAAAGGAAGAAGGACACAAAGAAAAGGAATACACTTGGTCCTCTCAGCGGGAGTGAGCACTACTGGGGCCACCGTACCTAGAGGACCACAAACCGGGTGGCTTAAAGCACCAGAAATGTATTCTCTTAACAGTTCTGGAGGCTAGAAGTCGGAAAGCAAGGTAGCAGCAGGGCTGTGCTCTCTCTCAGAAGGCTCTAAGGTCCTTTCCGCCTCTTCCCAGCTGCTGGTAGTTAGGGTTTCCAGCAGCATAACTCCCGTCTCTGCCTCCATCTCTCCCACAGCCATCTTCCCCGTGTCTGCCTCGTGTCTCTCCTCCTCCTCTTACAAGGACTCTAGTCATATTGGGTTAGGGCCCTCCCTAATCCAGTTTGACCTCATCTTAACTTGATGACATCCCCAAAGACCCTATTTCAAATAAGGTCACAATCACAGGTACCAGGGTTTTGGATTTCAACATATCCTTTTGATGGACACAGTTCAACCCATAACATTACTGAGAGGGGAAGGGAAGAGAGGGGACCAGACAGTAAGATGGAATACAAAGAAACAAAAACTGAAGAGGGGGTAGAAGCAGAGCCAGAAAGGTACAGATGAAGATGGACAGAAAGAGCCCAGGGGAGACAAAATAAGCTCAATAGATTTCTGAAGTGCATTTATCAAGTTAAATTGCTTTTGTCACATCCTGCTGTTTGCAAACATGAGTAAGTTGTTGCCTGTTATCACTGACCTTTACAAATCTGAATAGCTGCTCAGCAATTAATGGCTATTCCCTAGACAGGCTTAACTCTGTGCTCGAGGTCATGGCCACAAGAGATCCCTGGGGTGAAGGAAGAGGAGTGAGAACCGGTAGGAGAGGAAATAATTGTGTTGGTGGCAGAACAACACTGCCCCATAACGTTCTTGCCTGTGGTTCTAAAAAATAGTCATACCATGCATTTTTTAAAAGCACGTGTGCATTCTATCATTTGCAACACAGCAACTGTTTCCCCCATTTGCTCCCTCGCAAACCTAAGGCAGAGTTGGGTTAAGTTACATGCTAAACATCACACAGACTCTGAAGACACAGAGGTGGGAGGTGAACCCTGGTCACCTAGCCTGAGCCATGTGCTCCCTCTACCCCACCCCAGCTCCTCAGAAATCAGGTCTTGAGCCTTCTTTTTGGAAGACCTTTTTTGACTCTGGTTTCAGGTGATGAGATTAGCAGAGGATTTCTTGAACACAAAGCTAAAATCTTGGCAATGCTTTGAAGTACTATTTTTAGGTTCTCCCCTCACCTCATGAGAGCATTGGAGGATTTGAGGCGGAGGGTGTATACTTACACAAAGAATTTCAATGCAGGGGCTAATACAGAGGTCTTAAATCACTCAGTACTCTTTCTCTGGCTGTATCAATCCTAAAATATCCCAAAACTGAGCCCACAGGTTATCATGCTTCTCATCTCTCAGAGAATTAAAGGCTTTCACTATGATGATGAAGATGTATTTCTAGGGCAATAATGTAAAACTTTCCTAATTATAGTTTTCCCATAATTATTTGTCCAAAGTACATTTTTGTCTTTATCCACAGAGATGCACCAGAGTGATTTTTTATAAGGCCCTTTAAGAGGGAAAAGTAAGTTAGAAGAGAAATTAAGGTGTTTTGTTCGCATCAAGCACAATGCTAACAAAATAACTCTGCGTTTAGGACAGCTCCAGGGTGAATGTCATGAAAGTGCAGTACAACATGTGAATGGCATCTGGGCCCAGGCAAAAGGGATGGCGATGTAAGCTGATACCAGAGCATCAAACTAGGTTACCATCTCTCTTTACAGAAGTCTTCTGAGACAGCTGTGCCAAGCACGGTTTTATTACTAAGTCCTTATGGAATGCAACTCCAATCAGTATTCAGAGTGGATGAGAAGAGAAAAATCCAAAAAAATGTCGTTGGTTACTATCTAAGATTCCAGAATAGTAATTAAAACTCTTGTTCTTGCCTTCATTCCCTCATCCCACTGTGGGCGTGGGGATGGAAATGAGTTTGTGTGAATGTAAGCTGTCATCAGCAAAGCCGGGTTGAGACAGGAGGCCAAATCACTGTCCCTCTATGCCAAGCAAAAAGCCACCACCCCACAACCGTAAGGTTCCCAGAGATACCACAGAGCATTTCCCTGATTCTCTTAACCTAGTTTCCCAGGCCAAGGGATGAGACAGGCTTCTAAAGACAGAAATGGAAACAATAGAGAAAGAACATATAGGATCCTTAAGATGCGCAACAAGGTAGGGTGTGTGAGGTGTGGGGGTTGAGCATAGTTCTTTTTATCGTCTGTTAACCTAAGCCCAGCACAGGAAGAGAAAAATGGCCAGTTGGATGGTTGTCTCCTTAGCCCAGGCTTAAGTAGGGGAGATCACAAAAATGAGTGACATCGCAGGTCTCCTTCCTTCTGCATCCGAGGACCATAGGATTTGCACATTAGCTCATTTACTCCTCATAACAACCCTATGAATTAAGCACTATAAATAGCCCCACTGTAAAGAATAGGAAATTTGGGCTTAGAGGGATTAAGTAGCTTATCCAAGTCATGCAGCTAGTAAGTGGCAAGTAGCAGTTGAGAATGCAGATCTGTCTCCAGAACCATGTATCTTAGTCTCAGTCTCTACTGCCATGTAGCAGCTCTTCTCCAATAATGGAGCAGTAACATGCTTGATAGATACATTTGATTACTGAGCTTTGGTGAGAATGAGCCCCAGTGGGTTTCCCAGTTACAATGACACGTTCAGATTCTGTTGACTGCAGTAGGTTTAAAGTAACTGACAATTACTTTTTGTTTGTTTATTTGTTTTGCAGAAAATCCACGGTCCTGGGCCGAATTCGTGTATGTTAAATTGTTGGGGGGAAAAATCAAGTCCTTGACTAAAATTGCCTCATGTTAATAGGTTTAGGATGTGAGTTATGCTCATGATTAAGATTCCCTTTGCAAGAAACTAAGCCTAAACGCAGAAGTTGCTTTTAGTAAAAATCACATTGCCAAGAGTTTTATGAGACCTCTGAAAATGATCAAGTTCCTTACAAGATAAAGATTTACCAGATAGATATCCTTGGCAATGCATAGCTCCTTGTCAGAAATGAGGAGACACACCAGGAAACATATGAAAATGCAAAGTTCATGGGAATATCATTTATTTAATGGACAAGATCAACTTATTTGGAATAATACAGTTAATAAAATGTATTTTCAGGATGCAGTTCCCTGATATATTCTATTACAGAGCAAATTGTTACAGTTACCAGACAAATCCCCTGGGGAAAAAAAGAAAGGAAAAAAAAGTCAGTATACTCTTCCAGAATCACTGACATAACCTTAGCTTTAACAGTCCAAGTATATGGTTTCTATTCACAATTACAGACTCTCAAAGATACCCATGTACTCCACATCTATGTTTCTGGAAGGAAAAAAAAACCCTTCTTAAATTGATTTGCCCTTTGTCACTGTCACAGATATGTTTTCCCTGTTTTGACAGGTAGTTGTAATTCTATTAGCAGCCCATCGACTGCCCTGTGAAATCGATCTGTGTTGGGCTGGCTGGGTCTTCTTAAACTGGCTGATTTATTGCTTCTGCATGTTTTTAGAAAGAGAGAGTGCGTGCATGCTCGCAAGCAAGCTAAAGAGTCAAGTGGTGGGGAAACGATAAGGAAGAGGAAAAGAGACACTCTTCTGTTGCCACAGAGTTTAAAGTATCTAAACAATGTTTAAAAATGAATAATTTTTAGCTTCACTGTTGACTGTCTTCATAACAGATGAGCTGTGACCTTTTGTCAGCAGTCTTACTGAGATGCCTGTGGATGCTGGCAGGTATAAATGAGTGTCAATTTCCCTAATTAATTTACCTTGCTGTCTCATGTATAAGCTAGAAGATCTTGCTCACCCCAAATGTCCTCAAAGTCAAACTATCATGTTTGCCTAATTTTGCTCTTGTATGCCACATTTCACAGTCACCAGAAAATGGGTAGCTGCCTCGAGGTGCACCTGTCTCTGCCTGCAACCTTGCCCATTGAAAGGGCACCACCCAAGCCACTTTGCAGGAGACCACAGTTTGCCAGAGGTCAGAGCAGAAATCACCACTGCATTTTGTTTAAAGACACATGAGAAAGGGAAGGAAAGGAAAAGAAAGGAAAGGAAAGAGAGAGAGAGAAAAAGAGGGAAGGGAAGGGAAGGGAAGGGAAGGGAAGGGAAATACCTTGGTCTTAAAGTTCCATCCCAAGATGTATAATGGCATCAGACAATAAATTAAAATAGTATGTGTGAGACCAGGCAACCTAAAAATAAGTTGATTTTCCAGGCACTAAAGAACAAATCATTGCATAGTAATATAACTTTTCAAACTGAAAATGTCTCTAAATATTCCAGTGTTAACTTCTTGAACATAAATATGAATATTAACATCTCACAAGTACCATTTGTAATTTCATCCTTGAGCAGTATAGTGGAGAGGCTAATTCTAAACAGGACTATTACTAGGAAAAACTGTTAAATAGGCAAATTCCATTTTTGCACCCTTTCTTTTCCATTTACATGCCCACTATGTGATTAGGGGACTTCACCAAGATATTCAACTCAGGCTTACCCTCTGGGATAACATTGGAACTTCCTCCATTTTCTCTACCCAAAACTTCCTAGGTATTAGGCCAGTTAAGGGAATGAATGAATATGTTTATATAAATGATGAACTAATAAGATTTACAGTATTAAATCCCTCAATAACATTTTGCATTTTAACTGGAGATTTTTATAGATATAATACCTTAACCTAAAATAGAGACTAATGGTGAGAACTTGGACATCGCTGAAGACAAGCTGGCTGATGGGGAGGATATTTAGCAACAGGCATACCTTTCAACAATGCTCCAATGACAGTCCTAGAATGGTGCTGGTTCTAAACCACAAGAAATAACTTCTGTTCTACAGAGACTGGCAGAAAATAAGAGTCCTGTGCCACATCCTTCCTGTGCTTAATCCCTTCCCTGAAGGTACTGGATTAAAGTTGGCCAAAAGAAGAACTTAGGCAAGATATGGAAGACAGAGTAAGGCAGTCACAGTCACACATGGTAGTAAACAGATATAGAGGTGCCTGCCAGATCCCAGCTTGTCCTCACTCTCCTCTGCTCTGTGTCCAGCTCATTTTCCCAATTAATGGCCCTATTGACCAACAGTTCCCCAACTGTCAACACCAGCTGCTCAGCTGTGGACCCTCAGAGGTAGTAGCCACAGAGAGGCAAGAGCTTCCCAAAGCCTTTTTCCATGAGCTCCCTCCATGATCCCACTTTAGCAGCTGGATGTGTGTTGCTTCTCAGATCAAGCAACACAGATTTTCCTGCAAGCTCTGACTTGTCCATCTTGGCCAGTACTCCATGCCGAATCATTAATGACTCTCTGATCTTTCGATTCCCCCTCCAAATCTTACTTCTCAGCTCTTCCCACTCTTGTACCAGATCTAATTCCTATAAGAAATCCTCTATTGCCATAATATACATAGTTGCTTTGCTTCCTAACTGAACCATGACAGATACAATTCCCTTTCCAGAGGCCATATCCTACACATGCAAAGCTGGGTGCATGCATGATTCACAGCCACAGGCTATTGCCTATTATCCAAGTACCATAATCAAACTTAAACCTACATTATCTGAATGAGACTCTTATTTGTGTTATATATATGAGATGTAATTTTCAATTCATTTTTTAAACAGTTTATTTTATCATTTTAAAATCTGCATCTGATATTCACTATGTGCTCTCTATGCATTAGCTAAATTAATGAGGTTGCAGACTTGAGCTTTCAACAGCAAATTACTGGGAAATGGATGTGGCTCAAAGTGATTGGGCTCCCGACTACCATCTAGGAGGTCCAGGGTTCAATTCCCGGGGCCTCCTGGTGAAAGGCGAGCTGGTCCAAGTGGAGAGCTGGCCCACGCAGACAGCTGGCCCGTGCAGGAGTGCTGGCCCACACAGAATGCTGGCCCACATGGAGAGCTGGCGCAGCAAGATGACACAACAAAAAAAGTGACACAGAGGAGAGACAATAAGAGACACAGCAGACCAGGGAGCTGAGGTGTTGCAAGAGATTGAGTGCCTCTTTCCCACTCTGGAAGATCCCAGGATTGGTTCCTGCTGCTGCCTAAAGAGAACACAAGCAGACACAGAAGAGCACAGAGAGCAGACAGAGAGCGGAAAAACAATGGTGTGTGGGGGGGTATAAATAAATAAATCTTAAAAAAAACAACAACAACAACAACAAATTACTAATGGAGTTATAATCAACAATCACCTTGCAACCCCAACCCAGATAGAGCATATCATGCCATATAACCTCTTTGATAGGGGTACTAGATCATGAATATGTAGTTTCTGACCAGAATCAATAATAGTCCTAATTCAGGATGTGGAGTGCTCAAGCCCAATAAATACTCCAGAGTATGTTCCACCTAAGATTTTGAAGTTTTGTTGTTGTTTTTTTAACTTAATTACCTGGCATGTATAACCTAGTGGGCCAATAAGGTCTAATCACATCCCCACTAAAATCAGTGTTTAACGTATAGCCTCCAGGTGTCACCATAACAGGGTTGAATCAATTAGATATTGACACTGATGCTGATTGTAATTAAGTATATAATTTTGAATTGTTCAAGTTTAATTTTACTAAAATCATGTCTTGAAACTGAAGCCTTATATAAGGAATACTGTCAAAAGGAAAACTGATTTGAATACATGCTTCATATGCCCTTGACTCAAGTTTGACTCATATCTAATATTTGTATGCCAAGCAGAGGTGCTATCCATTCACAATCACTATTAAAATTTGAAATGACATGCAAAGATACTGATTTCTAATTATTTTTTTAAACTTGGATATGCATGTGAAGGAGAAAGAAGGGGATCGAGAAAAGGGGAAGAAGGAAGTTGATGCAGTAGGAACCAAATGGGATATTGGGATCATAGAAAAGAAAAGTAGAAAATCAGGCACTGGCTAATTAATAGATACAATGGGGTTACAAATAGATAAAATGGAATGTCTGGAGATGTAGGAAAAATGTGTGTGTGTTTACACACGCACATGAGTATGTGTACCACATGCTGACCATAAAGCATAAGGGTCAGGGGAATTGGGAGATAAAAATTGGAAGGTTTAGGCTGGTCAGCCTTTTGATTTGATGTTCATGAGTGATCCAATCAGATTTAGCCAGGAGCAGGGTCACATGTTACAATGGAAAGGTCACAGGTGTTCTAACACCCCTCTTAAAGGGACACCTGTTTCTGGCACTTAACATGCATGATAAAAAACTTTGGACTTATGAAGGGATGTGACAGTTTGAATTTTGTGAATCCCCCCCAAAAAAGATTATGTTTTTTAACTAATCTATTGCTGTGGGTATGAGACCCTTTGATTATATTAGATTCTGTTAAGAGACCTTGATTAGATTACTTGATTAGGTTGTTTCTGATTGGACTACATTAGTGAGGCGTGACTCAGGTTGGATCTCTGCCCACTTTCTGGGCCTTATAAAAATAGAGACACAGAAGAAGAGACAGAGAAAGGAAGCTGCCATTTTGACCCCACCACATGAGAGACAGGATTCTCTCAGGGACTGCTAGCAGCCAAAACTTAAGCATGAAGCCTATAGAGCAGCTCAAGTCTGAAGAGATGCGCCATATGCCTGACTGCCCACAGCTGAACTCAGGAAGCTAGCAGAGCAGCCAAGACTGAGAGAGGAGCCCAGAAAGACACAAGGCCTATGCCTGGTTGCCCACAGCTGAGCCCCAAGAGATGGTAGATTCTGGAGAGGAAGGCAGGGACCTCAGCAGAGATTGGCCGCCATCTTGCTTTGCCACAGATCACCAGTAGCTGACTTTGGTGATAAAACATCTCTGATGATGCTTTGATTTGGACATTTCATGGCCTCAGAACTGCAAGATTTTCCCCTAATAAAATTCCCATTATAAAAGCCAACACATTTCTGGTACTTTGCATCGGCAGCCTTGTGGCGAACTAAGACAAAGGAAAAGCACAAACTTCTGCTCTGAATGTTACCCTAGTTACTATACAGACTGGAGTAAAATATATAAAAAGATGCATCAGTATATATCACACTCAGAGAACTCCAGCTATGATTTTTTTCTTCAGAGTGGACTAATTTTTTAAATCCCACTTTAAAATCTTTGAAGGTAGAAAAATAACTATAATATGCAGAACTTTTCTTGCTTACCATTAATATCAAGTTTTGATAGAGTACTCAAAATTGCACAAGCTACACAGAAAATCCTAATTTCTGTCTTTGAAAAAGCAAAAGCATTTTCAACAGAACTAAACAGTGTGAATTAAGAGAAGCAAACTTCTCTGAAGTTGCTCAGGTGTCAGATTACATCTGCAAAATCAAAATTATATCACAATAGTCTTGACTGTTAATTTGTTTTAAGCCAAATAAACATGAATAATAAGAAAGAAATAGCAGCCTAGTAGCTTATAATACCATAAACCACATAAAGGGCATTTGGGTTTTTTTCTGCCATAAAATTCCATCATAAAACTGCACCTGCATGAAAAAAGTTTTTGCCAGTTTCTGTCTTTCCCGCCTCAAAATAGCCATCCCTGCCAAAGGACATTCAGTTCAGTGTCTGGGACTATCAGTTATTAGGGCTTGTCAGCAGTCACAAATCATTCAAATACATTTCCTGCACCCTTCCAAGGCTATAAATAAAAAACATTTACACTAGTACCTACTGAACAAGAAGATTTGGGTTTAAATGACAGCAGTCAAGATTTAAGATAGATAGAAATAAATATTTTGTGATGGGCAAAGTTAAGACATTGGAAAGAGTCAGATTGAGAGAGACTAGAATCCCCCTCTCTCTGAAACTATTTGAAAACCCGATGTATTTTCTCCAGGAGCCATTATAGGCCATGATATGACAAGTGAGCTATGCATTCATATACAAACCACAGAAAAACAAAATCAAGTGTCAGGTGCTGCTGGACTTACATAATAACATACAAAGCAAACTATCTATTCATTGCTTTATAGATTATCAAACCCTACAATTCTACAGTTAAATCAGAAAAGGAACATAGAGGGACTCTCAGCCCTCATCCCAATTTTCATGAAATGTCTTTTCACATCTTTCACCATACTTCCATTACTCAAATTAGCCTTGCTTGATCTCACCCATGAATGTGATAATTAAGAGTTTCATAAACTCTGTTCAAATATTAGAAAGATATCTGGTCTTTGGGTTAAAGAAAACCTGAGTTCCAGTTCCAAAACCATTTTTATTAGCTGTGGGATCTTGAAGAAATCAGTTAACTGCTCTGACCTTCAAATTATTTATCAGTAAAATAACTTTCCTACCTAGATCACAGGGTGTTTTAGTTTCCTGAGTGCTAAACAAATACCATGTAATGGATTGGCTTGAACAACAGGAATTTGGGGCCCACACTTTTAAGGCTAGGGGAAGTCTAAAATCAACTTGTCATCAAGGCAATGCTTTCTCCCAGAAGACTGTAGCATTCTGGGCCTGGCTGACAGCCAGTCTTGGTCCTTGGCTTTTCTGTCACCTGGCAATGCACATGGAGGCCTCTCCTGGCTTCTATTAATGGTCAGCTTCTGGCTGTCCCCTCTGGCTTTCTCTTTCTCTGTGGCCTTCTCTATAAGGTTATCAATAACAGGAATAAGACCCATCCTGGTTCTGTTGGGTCACACCTTAACTGAAGTAACCTCATCAATAAGTCCTACTTACAAGAGCTCACATCCACAGGAATGGATTGAGTTTAAGAACATATTTTTCTCAAGTACAGAGCTCCAAACCACCACACACAGGGTAATCATAGGGATCATATGCAATAGCATTTGTGAAAGTACTCTGTAAATTGTAAAATATTAATCTTGTGATGGTGTTATTATCATTAGATGACATTACAAATCATCCAAATCACAAAAAAACACACTGCTCTCAGTTAACAGAAATCTACACTGCAGATGCAGTGAATAGAAAGCAAATATTAACAGGATGGGGCAGAGAACAGAAACCAACTAAAATGTTATCGAAGTTTCCCTTGAACAGATGGAAACCACAAGGTCTCTGCTATACTTCATATTTTCTGGGTCTCCTGTGTTTTAGGAGACAGCTTTCCCGCCGCAGCTTTTCAATCCTTGATATGGCTTTCCACCACTTTTGCTACAGTGAGAGTCACTGTGTTAAAGCCTGCTGACATCCAGCTCTCAGGAGTCTGGACACTTGCTCCACCTTAGAGACTATTGAATATGAATAATGATTCTCTTTACTAATCCTGTCTTGGGCCCATGAGGATTTAAATTGAAAATCTGACTGTAGGCTGACTGGCCTATCTTTGCTCTGTGGTGCATTGTTAATCTGGGAAAATATAAACTTCTGAAGACAGTAGCATGGTAAAATAAACTTTTTTTATAAGTAGGAGATAACCAAAAACCCTGAAATCCCACGTGTAGAATTTCTGCAACACATTTGTCATAATTAAAATTACTTCGAAGTACTTTGCAACATATCAAAATACTAAATAGTAATTGCAAAACCAAATAAGTATTTGATGACAGATATGGAGGAAAAAAGAATTGTGGCAGATAAGTCCTCTTTTCTTTTGAAACTTAATGTTATATGAATAAACTGTGAAGTCCAAAGGGGCATCCAAATGTCAAGACTCAGCTAAATATTACCTAGGGGCAAAGCCAAGTACTTTTTTGGCCCATTTTGTGGCTGCTTTCTTCACAAAATTCATGGAATCTAGTTTCAAACTTTGACCTGTTAATATACAACTTGAAATTGCACTAAATTTCTCTAGTAGTTAAGAGAGGCAAATGCTCTTGTGATAGAATAGCTAATTCAAATAATGAAGATACCTGAACCCACATTGCCCAGATGGACAACTGCAAGTAAACATGCGAAAAAGAGTTAAGAGTTAATTTACTATTTAATAGAGCATTTTGGTCCCTGTATTAGTCAGTCAAAGGGGTGCTGATGCAAAATACCAGAAATCTGTTAGTTTTTATAAAGGGTATTTATTTGGGGTAGAAGCTTACAGTTACCAGGCCATAAATCATAAGTTACTTCCCTCACCAGTGTTTATCACCACATGTTGGAGCAAAATGGCTGCCAACGTCTGTGAGGGTTCAAGCTTCCTGGGTTCCTCTCTTCCTGGGGCTTGCTTCTCTCCCAGCTTAGTGCCTCTGCTATTTCCACAAGTCCAGCTGTAGACTATTAGGCAAATGGCTTGTTTCTCTTCCTGGGGCCTTCTCTCTTTCCTCACTACCAAGCTCCTCTGTGTGCTTACTTCCTGGGGCTCCAGCTCAAAAACTCCAAACTTCCTTCTCTGCAGTGTGGTTTCTTTGTGAGTCCCCACCCACCAAGGCGGCAGGGACTCAACGTCCTACTAATGTGGCCCAATCAAAGCCTTAATCATTATTTAATCAAGTAAAAGTAAAACCTCTGAATCCAATACACTCTAATATGCCGAGAGGAGAGGACCAGTTTACAAACATAATCCAATATTTCTTCTTGGAATTCATCAATAATATCAAAAGGCTACAGTCCCCATGCAGGTATCAGTCAAAAATCAAGCCTATGGATGGTTAAGTGCTAAATTGCGCTACAGGTTACAAATGCTCTTGGATATCAGAGAAGGAAAACATTGAGGACTGGAATGGTTCAGTATCATCTCCCTAGAGGAAGGAACTTAGGCAGATCTTTGAAAGATGACTTAGGATTCAGGGAAAATGATAACTCGATTTTCCAAGTAGGTAATAGTTTGTGATCAAATTCTGGGAAGAAGTAAATCAGAAGTCTCAGCTGGCAGAAGGGAAGGGGTGAAGGATATATGTAGCTAGGTAGAAAAAGATTACTTTTTGTAGAATCTTGATAATCTGATAAAGAAGTCAAGCCTGCCTGATGCAAAATCAAAAAGATTAGTGTTTAAGGATGCTTCAGGTGACAATTATGTGCATGGCTTTGAGTGGGAGTGATGCTGGAATCCTGGACACTATTTTGGATGCAGTTGTATAAATCTAGATAGTAGCATCATAATGAGAAAGAAGAGATACAGGACTACATAACTGGAAGGGAATTCACTAACTGTTCAAATCCTTCCTGTTTTCAAATGTGGAAAATTGAACTTAAAGAGGTTATATGGCTTGTACAAGCTGATCATCTGGGAAGTTAGCAGAGTCAAGATTGAAACCTAAGTTTCTGGGCAAGTAGAAAATATCACTGGGAAATTTTTGAAGAAACAAAGTACAGGACTTAATAATTTTGCAATAAGAACAGAGATGAAAAGTGTTAAGTTTACCTCTATGGTTTAGAGTCGAGAAGTGGGTAGTTTAATAGTGCCACATTTATCCATGAGAGACTTAAGAAGAACTAGCTTGGGAGAAAGCTAATGAGTTAGAATTGGATGAGCTACATTTCAGGTGATTGTAGACTATCTAGATAGGCATGTCCTACAACAATTGGAAATTAGCAACTGCTCAGGACTGACAGCTCCTGCACTGACCACTCTCCTGAACTCCAGTATCACCATATATCCAACCACTCATGTGACACTGGCTGGCACCTCCAATTTAGATTGACCAAAACAGAACTCATTACTTTTATTCTCTATATTAATGGTCAGTACTATTATCTATGTGATTCATTCACTGTATAAATATTTATTTCCCAGAAGTGAGAAACCTGGGACTCATCTTCATCTCCTTCTTTTACCCCATTGCTTGCAGCCAATAGGCAACTGAATCCTCATTGGCTTTTCTGTCTTAATATTTCTCCATCACTACTACTGCCCCCTTGGTTTAGACCCTCATCATCTCATGCTTGGTCTATGGCAATAGTCTCCTAACCGGTTCCATTGTTTCTGGCCTAGATCCCTATTTTAGTCTTCCTCCTTATAACTATTTGAGTGATCTTTCACAGTGCAAATCATGTTACTCCAGGACTTATCATTCTTTAAATACTATTCTCATAGTTTTTATAGAGTTTAAGTCCTCCATAATCTTGCCCTTATTTCTTTCTTACGAATTTACTATGCTCCAACCAATGGAAATATGTGGTGTTTTATGAGTGTTCCATCTGTTTATAGCTCAGTATCCAGTATCTTGGATTAGGTAACTCCCTCTGCTTCAAATGCTTTTCTCTCCATATTTCCCCTATTCACACTTTCCACCCCATCTAACTGGTAAACAACTATCCATATTTCAATCCTGAACATAAACAGGACCCTCTCTATATAATCTTTTCTGATTTTCCACAACCTAATAGAATTGATCAGCCCTTCCTTTGTATCTTCTTTGAATATAAACCCACATGTGATGGATAAGCTAATATGTCAATTCGGTCAGGTAATGGTGCTCATTTGTTTGGTCAAGCAAGCAGTGGACTAATTGCAATATAAGGGCATTTCGTGGACTTTTAATCATCAGTGAGTTGATTGCATAGATGGCTGGTTATATCTACAATCAGCTGAAGAGATGTCTGTCAGCAATGAGTTATGTCTCATCCAATCAGTTAAAGCCCTTAAAAGGAGAAGTGATTTCAGCATTCAGAGAGAATTCCCATCTCTACTTCAGACAGTCAGTATCTCCTGGGGAATTCATCAAGGACCTTCATCAGAGCCCCTGGCTTGCAGCCTGCCCTATGGAATTTGGACTTGTGTGTCCCCATGTCACAAGAGACAATTTTATAAAATCTCATACTATCTACAGATATCTCCTGTCAGTTCTGTTTCCCTAGAGAACCCTGACAAATACATCATCATATTATTCTATTGCAGATATATTTGAATGCCTATATCCCCTTCTAAACTGGATGGTCCTTGAGGCAGAAGCTGCATATTATACATCCCTATAACTCCAAAAAGAGAGCCTACTTCATAGTACATATTTCATAAAAGTCTGAATTTATGTATTATATAGACACCTGAGAATTATTGAATAAAGGCAATATGTAAATGAAACTAGAAGTACAAAATTCCCAAGGGGTTGCTTCAGAGACCTAGATGATAATTAAGGTCCAAAACATAAAGAGGGCACACTAAAAACAGAAAAGGAATGATAAGTACTGTCCAAGAAGACAAGGATGAAGAGTTTCAAGAAAGAATTTGAAGAAATCATTCAACATGATATTTTTTTAATTATTAAAAAATAATTGTAGGGGACTTCCAGGAAGATGGCATCAGAGTAGGGTGGCAGGGCTCAACTCTCATACAAAAATAATGGAGGAAGGGAAAAAGGCTGTCCTAGGGAGCTGCTCTGGGGGTCTGCAGACCAAAAGAGTGCTGCTCACCATCCAGTAGGGAGAGGGACAGAGAGACAAAGAAGCTGAAGCGAAAACCATGAGTTATTAGCCTCTGCAGCTGAGAACAGCACCCATCCCCCACCTTCAAGGTGACCATCCCCACTGCACCCAACTGAAGAGTAACAGAAGTCTTCCTCACTGGGAGGCGGGAGGGTGTGGTGGAAAGTGGTTTCTCTTTGGTGAGTTTGGCTAGCATAGCCCATTTTGAATCTTAGTTCTGACCACACCAGAATCACCAGTGAGTAGAGGTCGAAAGAGATAGTGTGCAAAGGGTCATCAAAAAGCGCCATCTGCTGGCAGGCTAGGAAACTGCAAGGAGTAAAAAAGTTTTTTTTGAGCCTCTCATGTCCAGGCACTATTGGATCTGGTCAGTACACTATTAGTGGATCCCTGGCCCTGTTTTGATAACTTAAGCTGAGCAATCTTAAAGATTTGGAATAAGTTAAACTAAAAATCAAAGATTAGCTGTAAAAAAAAAACACCACTAAGCAAAAGAAAGATTTTGACCATCAGAGTAAAGTCACCAACATAATCAGATGCCTATTGATCACCAAAAAAATTACAAGCCATACTAAGAAACAGGAAGATATGACTCAGCCAAAGGATCAAATAAAATATCTTGATGAGACACAGGACTTAAGACAACAAGTCAATGATCTTCACACAAATCTCCTAAAAAATATTCAAGGACTTAAAGGAAAATATGGCTGAAAAGATAAAGGATATTAAGAAGAAACTGGGTTGGCAAAAAGAACAATTTGAAAGGCTGCAAAGAAAAGTAACAGAGCTTATGGGAATGAAAGACACAATGAATGAGATTAAAAATACATTATAGGCAAATAATAGCAGATTTGAATTGGTGGAGGACAGAATAAATGAGTTGGATGACAGAGCACCTGAATGTGAAAAAACAAGAGAATAGAAATAGAAAAGAACTGAAAAAATGGAACAGGGTCTCAGGGAATTGAATGACAACATGAAACACAGAAACATATGTGTTATTGGTGTGCCAGGAGAAGAGAATGGAAAAGGGGCAGAAAGAATATTTGAGGAAATAATGACAAAAAACTTCCCAACCCTTATGAAAGGCATCAATATCAATATCAATATCCAAGAAGGACAACTCACCCCAAACAGAATAAATCTGAATAGATCTACCTCAATAGATCTATATATTTGAATAGTAGGCACCTACTATTCAGAATGCCATATGCCAAAGATAAAGAGAGGATTCTGAAAGCAGCAAGAGAAAAGCAATGCACAGCATGCAAGGGATGGGAAGTAGATGTGGCTCAAGCAATTGGGCTCCCGTCTACCATATAGGAGATCCAGGGTTCGATTCCCAGGGCCTCCTGGTGAAAGACAAGCTGGCCCACATGGCAAGCTGGCCTGAGCAGAGAGTAGGTCCACTCAGAGTGCTGGTGCAGCAATATGATGCAACAAAAAGAAACACAGAGGAGAGACAATAAGAGACACAGCAGACCAGGCAGCTGAGATGGTGCAAGAGATTGAGCACCTCTCTCCCACTCCAGAAGGTCCCAGGATCAGTTCCCAGTGCCACCTAAAGAGAAGACAAGCAGACACAGAAGAGCAGACAGCAAGTGAAAACAAACAAACGACAAAAAAGGGGGAGGGGGGCTAGAAATAAATAAATAAAATAAATCTTTAAAAAAAAAAACAAAACATGCAAGGGAACCTCGATAAGAATAATTGCCAATCTCTCATCAGAAAATCTGGAGGCAAGAAGGTAGTGGTATGATACCTTTAAGGTTCTGAAAGAGAACTCTTTATCTGGCAAAACTGTCCTTCAAAAATGAGGGCGAATTTAAATTCTTCACAGACAAACAAAAACTGAGAGAGTTTGTTATGAAAAGACCAGATTTACAAGAGATACTTAAAGGAGTTCTGCAGCCTAAAAAATAAAATAAAATAAAAAGGACAAGAGCAAGAGTAGAAATGAAGAATATTAATAAGGATAATGAAAAGCGTAAAAAGGCAGACAATAGAAAGATATATGACAACAGAAATCCAAAGGACAAAATGGATGAAGTAAGTAATGCCTTTACAATAATAACATTGAATAGTAATGGATTGAACTCCCTAATCAAAAGACATAGATGGTCAGAATGGATTTTAAAAAATATGAGCCATCTATATGCTGTCTACAAGAGACTCACCCTAGAAGCAAGGAAATAATCAGGCTGTAGGTTAAAGTATGGAAGACGATATTCCACACAAATAGTAACCAAAAAAGATCTGGAGTAGCAATACTAATATTGGACAATACAGATTTAAATGCAAAACTATTATAAGAGATGAAGAAGAACATTATATATTAATAAAAGGGAAAATTCACCAAGAAGAAATAACAATCATAAATAGTTATGCACCTAACATGGGTGTCCCAAAATACATGAGAGACACACTGGCAAAACTGAAGGGAGAAATAGATGTCTCTACAATAATTCTTGGAAACTTCATTACATCACTCTCAGCATTGGATAGAACATCTGGAGAGAGGATAAATAAGGAAAGAGAAAGCTTGAATAATATGATAAATGAGCTAGACCTAACAGTTATAGAGCACTATACCTCAAAACAGCAGGATTTACATTATTCTCAAGTGCTCAAGGATCTTTCTCCAGGATACACCATATGTGCGGTCACAAAACAGTCCTCAATAAATTTTAAAAAGATGGAAATTACACAAAGCACTTTCTCTTATCATAATGGAATGAAGCTGGAAATCAGTAACAGGCAGAAAAAAGGAAAATTCACAAATATATGGAGGTGAAACCACACACACTCTAAAACAATCAGTGGGTCAAAGAAGAAATTGCAAGAGAAATCAGTAAATATCTCAAGACAAATGAAAATGAGAACACAACATATCATGGATACAGCAAACACATTGCTGAGAAGGAAATTTATAGCCCTCAATGCTTATAATAAAAAAGAAGAAAGAACTAAAATCAAAGACCTAACTGCACACCTGGAGGAACTAGAAAAAGAACAGCAAACTAATCTCAAAGCAAGCAGAAGGAAAGAAATAACAAAGATTAGCACAGAAATAAATGAAATTGAGAACAAAAAACAATAGAGAGGTTCTGGGAAGATGGCATTGGAGTAGGCAGACAGGGCTCAACTCTCTCACATAAACAATGGAGAAAGGGCCAAAATCTGTCCGAGGAACCTACTTTTGGGGTCAGCAGACCAGGACAGTGCTACACAACTCCCAGGAGGCCAAGGGACAGAGAACTCAAAACAACAAACGTGAGATACTAAACTCCCATGGTGGCCAGGAATGACTCCCATATGCCACCTCAAAGACAGTAAGCTGGGGTAAAACCGTGGCTCAATGTAGCCAACTGAGAGGGGAACAGACATCTTCCCCACTGTCAGCTGTTTCAAGGGAAAAGGGAGGGAGAATCAAGGGGCTTCTCTTGACTGAATTTGGCCAGTAGAGCCCACTTTGAATCTCTGCACTGTCCAGACCAAAACATAAGGAAGCAGAGATTGAAAGAAACACCTCTGTGGAAAGCTGTGCCAATGAGCACCATCTACTGACTGGTCTGGAAATTGCATGGAGAAGAACTTCTTTTAGAGCTCTCTTAATCCAAAATCCTGGGAGAAAATCTGTGCCCCATTAGTGAGTCCCTGGCCCAATTTTTATATCTTAAACTGTGCATTTCTAAAGACTTAGAATAAGTTGAACCAAATATCAAAGAAGAGCTGTGAATAAAAAAAAATAGGCAAGAGAGAGAAATTGACCATCAGAGTAAATTCACCAACATATTCAGATGTCTAGACACCAGCAAAAAATTACAAGCCATACTAGAAAACAGGAAGAAATGGCCCAGCCAAAGGAACAAACCAAATATCCTGAAGAGATACAGGATTTAAGACAATTAATCAATGATAATCACACAACTCTCATAAATCAACTCAAAGAATTGAAAGAAAATATGACTAAAGAGATAAAGGATATTAAGAAGAAACTCGGTGAGCATAAAGAACAATCTGAAAGGCTGCAAAAAAAGTAACAGAATTTATGGGAATGAAAGACACGATGGATGACATTAAAAATAAATAGAGGCACATAAGAGCAGATTTGAATTGCTTGAAGACAGAATTACTGATTTTGAAGACAGAACATCTGAACTAGAAAAGACAGGAGAACAGAAAGAGAAGAGAATGGAAAAAGTGAAACAGGGTCTCAGGGAATTGAAGGACAATGCAAAACACATAAGTATACCTTTTCTGGTGTTCCAGAAGGAGAAGAGAATGGAAAAGGGGAAGAAAGAATATTTGAGGCAATAATGAACAAAAACTTCCCAAATATTATGAAAGACAGAAATATCAATATAGAAGGACAACAGACCCCAAATAGAATAAATCCAAATAAACCTACCCCAAGGTACCTACTATTCAGAATGACAAATATCAGAGATAAAGAGAAGATTCTGAAAGCAGCAAGAGAAAAGCAAAGCATCACATAAAGGGAACCTCAATAAGATTAAGTGCCAACCTCTCATCAGAAAACATGGAGGCAAGAAGAAAGTGGTATGGTGTATTTAAGGTACTGAAAGAGAAAAACTACCAGGCAAAAATTCTGTATCTGGCAAAACTGTCCTTCACAAATGAAGGTGAGTTTAAACTCTTCACAGACAAACAAAAACAGATAGAGAATGTTACCAAAAGACCAGGATTACAAAAGATACTAAAGGGAGTGCTGCAGTCTGAAAGGAAAAAACAAGGTGAGAGACTTGGAGAAGAGTGTAGAAATGAAGATTATTAGGAAGGGTAAATTAAAGGGTAAAAAGACAGACAATAGTAAGATATGACAACTGAAAGCTAAAGGACAAAATGGATGAAGTAATGCCTTTACAGTAATAACATTGAATGTTAGTGGCTTGAACTCCCCAATCAAAAGACATAGAGTGATAGAATGGATAAAAAATATGAGTCATTTATTAGCTGTCTACAAGAGACTCATCTCAGATGTAAGGACACAACCAGGTTAAAAATGAATAGTTGGAAAAAAATATTCCATGCAAATAGTAACCAGAAAAGAGCTGGAGTAGCAATAGATTTTAAGTGCAAAACTGTTATAAGGGATAAAGAAGGTCATTATATAGTAATAAAATGGGCAATGCATCAAGAAGAAATAACTATACTAAATATTTATGCACCTAACCTGAGTGCCCCAAGATACATTAGGCAAATACTGGCAAAGCTGAAGGGAGAAATAGATGTCTCTACAATAATTCTTGGAGACTTCAATACACCATCTCAGTATTGAATAGAACATCTGGACAGAGGATAAATAAAGAAACAGAGAGCTTGAATAATATGAAAAATGACCTAGACCTAACAGACATCTATAGAGCATTGTACCCCAAAACAGCAGGATATACATTATTCTCAAGTGATCAGTGATCTTTCTCCAGGATAGACCATATGTTGGATCACAAGACAAGACTGAATGAATTTTTAAAAACTGAAATTATACAAAACACTTTGTCTTATCATAACAGAATGAAAATGGAAATCAACAACAGACAGAAAAAGGGAAAATTCATAAATATATGGAGATTAAACAACACACTCTTAAATAATCAGTGGGTCAAAGAAAATTGCAAGAGAATTCACCAAATATCTTGAGACAAATGAAAATGAGAACACAACATATAAAAACCTATAGGGGGAAGTGGATGTGGCCCAAGCAGTTGGCTGCCCACCTACCACATGGGAGGTCCCGGGTTCTTCCCAGTGCTTCCTAAAGAAGACGAGCAAGACAGTGAGCTGACTTGTCCTGGGTTTAGTTCCTGATGTCTCCTGAAAAAAAAAAAAGAAGACGAGCACACAACAAACGGACCCAGAGAGCAGAGAGCGAGCACAAATGAGAGAGGGGGAAAGAAATAAATAAAATAAATCTTTAAAAAAAGAAACCTATAGGAAACCACAAAGACAGTACTGAGAGGGAAATTTATATTCCTCAATGCTTACATTTAAAAAAAAAAGAAGAAAAGCTATAATTGAAGATCTAACTGCACACCTAGAAGAACTAGGAAAAGAACAGCAAACTAATCTCAAACCAAGCCAAAGGAAAGGAATAATAAAGATCAGAGCAGAAATAAATGGAATCGAGAACAAGAAACAATAGAGAGACTCAACAAAACCAAAAGTTGGTTCTTTGAGGAGATCAAAAAATCAACAAACATTAGCTAGACTGACAAAGAAGAAAAAGAGAGAAGATGCAAATAAATAAAATCAGGGAAGCGGGTGTGGCTCAATCGATAGAGCTCCCATTTACCATATGGGAGGTCCCGGGTTCGCTTCCCGGGGCCTTCTTGTGAGGGCGGGCCGGCCCACGCAGCCCAGTGGGCTGATGCAGCAAGACCTCACAACAGGAAGCGGGTGTGGCTCAATCGATAGAGCCCCCGTTTACCATGTGTGAGGCCCCGGGTTCGCTTCCCGGGGCCTCCTTGTGAGGGCAGGCCAGCCCGCGCGGCGTGGTGGGCTGATGCAGCGGGACCTCACAGCAAGGGGGAGATAAGCAGACACAGAGAAGACACACAGCGAATGGACACAGCAAGCACAAGCAGCAAGGGGGGGATAAATAAATAAAT
>JAQZBX010040141.1:0-22778 GCA_029593785.1 Cabassous unicinctus | reverse complement strand
GCTCTATATATAGAAGTGGCTCACAGAGAAGCTAACTCTATAAGAAAAAAAAAAAAAAAAAAAAAAAAAGCAAATTGCAGCTGCCTGGGGCAAAGGATTACTGAATTTAAGACATACAACATAGTACCTGGAAGTAGCAGAAAAGACTGTTTCCTAGTAGGAAAAGGATATTCAGATCTGTGTAAATAGGGGAATTCCTAAGGCCATGCTCACATGCCCAGGAGAAGATACATGCACAGAAAAGACTGGGGTGAGCCCTATATGTTCACCTAGAACTGCTCTTTAGACTCAGTGTTAGGCACTAATTTCTGAGAGTATTCACACCATTCTGCAAAGGCCAGTCTGCAAAGCCTGGGGAAGGTGCTTTCTTTTTTTTTTTTTTTTCTAATTTGGTTAGTTCATGGCATTGAAGGGAATCTCCATCATTGTGCAGCTAAATACAAGCTAAAGGAGTCAACACTTCAGTGACTAATTCCAGAGATAACCCATTAAAATATTAAAATGTCGAGTGTAAAGGAAGAGGAAAGAGAGAAAAAAGCAGAAAGAATACTGAAATAAATAATAACTGAAACTTCCCAAATGTAATGAAAGACGTGACTATACGTATCCAAGAAATTCAACAAACTACAAACAAGATAAACTCAGAGATCTACACTGTGACACATTATAATCAAACTGTAAAATGCAAAAGAAAAAGAGAATCCTGAAAGCAACAAGAGAGTAGCAACACATCATGGACAGTGGAGCCTGTGTAAAATATTAAGTACCTATTTTTCTTGAAAGAAACCAGGAGGCTAGAAGGCAGTAGGATGACATATTTCAAGTACTGAAAGCAAAAATTTGTCAGCTATGAATTCTGTATCTGGCAAAACTGACCTTCAAAAATGAGGAAGAGATTAAAACTTTCCCAGTTTTAATTGCAAGAGAATTCAGTAAATATCTTGAGACAAGTGAAAATAAGAATATAGCATAGTAAAACCTATGGGATACAGCAAAGGCAGTGCTGAGAGGGAAATTTATAGCCCTCCATGCTTCATTAAAAAAGAAGAAAGACCCAGAATTGAATACCTAACTGCACACTTGGAGGAACTAGAAAAAGAACAGCAAACTATTCCCAAACCAAGCCGAAGGAAAGAAATAATTGAGATCGGAACAGAAATAAATAAACTTGAGAGCAACAACAACAAAAAAATAGAATCGGCAAAACCAAAAGTTGGTTCTTCGAAAAGATCAACAAAATCAATACACCCTTAGCTAGACTGACAAAGAAAAAAAAGAGAGAGAAGATGCAAATAAATAAAATCAGAAATGAGAGGGGGAACATTACCACTGACCCCACAGAAATAAGAGAGATCATAAGAGGATACTATGAACAACTATACAGTAATAAACTAGACAATGTAGATGAAATGGACAAATTCCTAGAAACACATGAACAACCTACATTGACCCTAGAAGAAACAGACTTCAACAGACCAATCATGAGTGAAGAGATTGAAGCAGTCATCAAAAGCCTCCAAAAAATGAAAAGTCCAGGACCAGATGGCTTCACAGGTAAACTCTACCACTCATTCAAAGATGATCTAATGCCAATCTTGCTCAAGCTCTTCCAAAAAATTGAACAGGAAGGAACACTACCAAACTTATTCTATGATGCCAACATCACCCTAATACCAAAGCCAGATAAAGATTCTACAAAAAAAGAAAAAAAAAAAAAAAGAAAGAAAATTACAGACCATTTTCTCTAATGTCTGCAGATATAAAAATCCTCAACAAAATACTTGCAAATTGAATCCAAAAGCACATTAAAAGAACTAAACACCATGATCAGTTGAGTTTTTTTAATTACTTTTGATTGAAAACTGCACTCAATGCTAAATGTCCACATTTACAATAAACATACAGTAACAGTAATTCACACTAAAACAAACCATACTTCTGATAGCCATTATTTTTCTGTTTGGGACAGTTTTAAAGTGGTTTTTTTTTTTTTTTTGGTCACAAAAACAGTAATGTACTTATACAAAGGCTCAAAATAGGCCATCTTTTTAAACAAGAAGGAGATAATTCACAGAAGACTATGAATAAAACATGTAACTAGTTGATACGAATCTGATAGGATTTGTTAAAATCAGTCACATCTAATAACACATATGAAGTGTTCTCGTATAAAATATCATGTGAAGAAGACTGTATCAATGTCTTAAAAAGTGGGTTTGTTCATAGACAATCTGACAAGTTACCATAAAAAGTGTTTCCTGAGACATAGGGAAGTGCAACATTATTCTTCTTGAACCCTTTTAAGTTCAAGATTTTCCACTCAATAAAATAGCTAAGGATCTGAAACTGAGAAAATATATTTGAGTACAAACAGCTTGTGAAACTTAATATATATTTTTTCCATTATCAGAGGGTACTCCTGAACTTCATCCAATGTGCCCACACAGTTCACAGTTCTCTATACAGGAGCTATACTGTCTTCCATGCTCTACTTGCAGTGGTCTAACAGGCAAACAGTTTTCTTCCCTGTTTTGCAATCATTTAATCTTACTAAAAATCTTCCTCAAAGAGGTAACCAGCCCCTGTGGACTGAAGGGACTAGAGTCATAGGATGGGGGTTTCCTCTATTGAGTTTTTCATTTCGATGTTTGGAACTCCTGATGCAACATAATAGAGCAAAGTGCCCAGGACCTGCTGTGCCTAAGGGACTGATAAAAGAAAAAGATCTATTTGTTTGTTGTGATTTGATGCACAGATGAAAAACTCAGTACACAGTAACAGAGGCTGGTCGTTAATAAATCACATCCTAGTCTTTCCACACTTTGGAAGCAGACAACTTCAGTTTTCCCACCCCTCAGCTTCTAGCCCGTTTATAGTTTAGCACTGCAACATCAATGATGCATTATGTCCAGAGTCAGTTACAAAGACTATGTCAAATTCCTTTTCTTAGTTCATCAACTTTTCACTGTCTCTTGGTTCCAGGTTTATCTGCTATTGCTCGTTGGGGTGCTCTTATTTGTCTGTGTTTTGTGGGCTAGTTGGGAGAAGGAGCTTGGGAAGGGTGTGCCACCATGGGGAGGTTGTAGGTCACCAGGATGCCTCCAGGGATGGTCCCTTCCATGGCCGCAGGAAGGCCTTCTGGAGCAATGCCCACGATGTCTGGTGGGTGTCTGTATGTGGCACCATTGAGCTCTGTATGAATTGCTTCCTAATCTATTACTGACCAAGGAGCTGTCGTAACAAAAAAATTCCATGTTCACACAGTTTCTTAAGCTTTCTTAAGATTGATGGATCTCAGTAGCAGCTGCCTCTAGTGATACTTGCTCACTATATCAAGCCATGTACGGAGTACAGATTAGATTTTGTGCATCTTTCAGTGGGTCCTGAACAATGCTAAAAGACTCTGATTCATGTGTGTAAAGGCCCACCTCTTGGATCCTTCCTTCCTTGAGGATGTATTAGTCTACCAAAGAGGTTCCAATGCAAAATACCAGAAGTTTGTTGGCTTTTATAAAAGGTATTTATATGGGGTAAAAATTTACAGTTACAAGGCCCTAAAGAGTCCAACTCAAGGTTGCTTTCTCACTAAAGTCAGTTGCCACATGTTGAAGAAAGATGGTTGGTGATCTCAGTGAGGGTTCAGTCTTCTTCTCTGGGCTTCCTCTCTCTCAGCTGCAGGCTGGCGTAGGGCTTGTCTCTCAGGGCTTCCTCTCTCTCCTGGGATGGGGCTCGTTTCTTTCCGGGCCTCTTCAGGTGTTCTGTTCCCTTTCCAAAGTCAGCTGCAAACTATCAAGTGAATGGCTCATCTCTCCCTGGGCTCCAGGATAAAAAATGATAGAGCTCTCTCTCTTCCTGCATGTCTTCTTGAATGTCCATTTACATTGGCCCACCAAGGAGGTGGGGACCCAACCTGATCATGCCTTACTGACGTGGTTGAATCAAAGGCCTAATCTTTTTTTTTTTTTAAAGCCTTAATCTTAACAGGTAATTTAATCAAGGGAATCCACAATTATCAAAGGGTATCACACCCAGAAGAATAGATTAGTTTACAAACATAATCTTTCTCTTTTTGGGATTCACAAAAATAATCTCAAACTGTCACAGAGGGCTTGGGCTAAGGCTTTCTTGTCCACCAGTCCACCACGGAGGACATTCACAAGGAATGGCCCTTGCCTCATCTGCTTGATAGTAAAGTCATTGATGAGGTGGTGGTTATGTTCATTGAAATTATAGTGCAAGGAGACACAGTCTCTCTGGTACAGCAAGTCCTGCAGTGTGTAGATCCTCTGCATGCCCAGGGATGGCTCTATACCATCCTGCAAGTAGGGGTCTGTATTTGTCAGCCAAAGGGTTGCTGATGCAAAATACTAGAAATTGGTTGGTTTTTATAAAGGGTATTTATTTGGGGTAGAAGCTTATAGTAACCAGGCCATAAAGCACAAGTTACCTCCCTCACCAAAGTTTATTGCCACATGTTGGAGCAAGATGGCTGCCAATATCTGTGAGGGTTCCTCTCTTTCTGGGGCTTGCCTCTCTCTGGGTTCAGCTGCTGTGTTACCTCCACAAGGCCAGCTGTAGACTATTAGGCGAATGGCTTGTTTCTCTTCCCGGGGCCTTCTCTCTTTCCTCACAATGAAGATCCTCTGTGTGCTTACTTTCCTGGTCTCCAGCATTAGAACTCCAAACTCCTTTCTCTGAGGTGTGGTTTCTCTGTCAGTACCCGCCCACCAAGGGGGTGGGGCTGCAATGTCCTATTGACGTGGCCCAATTGAAGCCTTACTTAATCTAGTAAAAGTAAAGCCTTTCTTAATCAAGTAAAAGTAAAACCTCTGAATCCAATACACTCTAATATGCCCAGAGGAAAAGACCAGTTTACAAACATAATCCAATATTTCTTTTTGGAATACATCAATAAAATCAAGCTGCTACAGGGTCATAAAGCAGGACGCTGACTCCAAAGGCCTTAGCAACTGCCTGGCCCATGGGAACAAAGCCAGTGAGGCTCAGCATCTCCGCAGCAATGCAGGCCACACCTGAGGCCATCTTGTGGATCTGCTTGAGACTCTAGACCCTTGTGCCTTCCCACAGCACCTGGTACAGCCACGTGTTCCACTTGTTCAGAATAAGGATATGGCAGGTGGTGGAATTGGCAGTCTCTTCCACAGATGCTGATGGGATGTTTCACACGGCGATGCCGAGCTCACTAGCAGCCTTGATGTCTACGTTGTTGTAGACACTGCCAATCCACGCAATCATTCTCAAGGCCTTGAACTTCTCCAGGTCTTTCCTGGTGAGGTGATGGTATGGTACACCATGGCACCAACCTTTTCATTTAAAACCTTCTCATGGATCTCCTGTGTGGACTGTGTCACAGAAGTCCTCGGTGGTGAGGTCCTTCAGGATCAGCATCTCCACTGTACAGTCCCTGTCGTCCAGCAGCGCCACCACAGGGTGGGAATGCAAGGGGCCATTCTTGGCCTAGGGCCAGATACTTAAACAGATTCTGTCCAATTGCTGTCACTTGACTATGTACTTATCCACAAGTGCCATTCGTTATTGAACATTGCAACTTTCTGATTCAAAAGGCAAAGCAGTCCTCTAAGAACTTCGGTGAACTCGCAGGAGTCTGTGTGGATTATGCCACTATGAACCGGAGTCCAGGAAGAGGATCCTGCACTCAGGCCAGTTGAAGTCAAGGGAGTATCTGCAAGGAGAGGCAGAGTGCCCTGCTGCTGTGGTCCTAAGCACATCTACAGGTGTCTAGTACCTCAAGATCACTGGCCTGTCAAGCATGTCTGCTGGGAAAGCCCACTCTGATCCTTCATCTAGTCCCTTGGAAGAACCCTTTCCAGAGTCTTCAGAAGCCAAAGATGAATAAGAGATTCCTTTCTTATGAGGGTAGCTGGATAGAAAGCTCTAAGTGGATGATTTGGGTTTTGTTTTATAAACTACACCTGAAGAACTAATTAAATAACAGAACAGAATAAATGCTCCAAGGGAATCACGAAACAATGGGGAAAACACCAATGAAATCTTACATTAAACGGTAGATGCTGATCAAGTGGGTTTTATCCCAAGTATGCAAAGGTGGTTCAATACCAAAAAAACCCCAAATAATATAATAAACCACATTAATAAATTGAAGAAGAAAGACCACATGATTCTCTTGATTGATGCAGAAAAGGCATAACAAAAAACAGCATACTTTCTTGATAAAACACTCCAAAAGAGGAATAGAAGGAAGCTTTCTCAACATGGTAAAGTGAATATATGAAAAACCCACAGCTAGCATAGTACTCAATGGTGAAACACTGAAAGCTTTCCTGCTGAGATTGGGAGCAAGATAAAGATGTCCACTGTCACCACTGTTATTCAATATTGTACTAGAAGTTCTAGCTAGAGCAGTTAGGCAAGGAAAGGAAATAAAAGCCACCCAAATAGGAAAGGAAGAAGTAAAACTTTCACTATTGGCTGATGATATGCTCTTATATCTAGAAAATCCCCCAAAAAATCTACAGCAAAGCTACTAGAATAGACAAGTTTGGCAAAGAGGTGGGATACAAGAGTAATACACAAAAATCAGTAGCATATCTATGAAGTACTAATGAGCAATCTGAGGAGGAAGTCAGAAAAAAAATCCATTTATAATGACTAAAAGCATCAAATATTTAGGAATAAACTTAACCAAGGACATAAAGGACCTATATTCAGAAGATTGCAAAAACATTGCTAACAGAAAACAAAGAAGACCTAAATAAATGGAAGGGCTTTCCGTGTTCATGGATTGCAAGACTATATATTGTCAAGATAATCAATCCTACCCAAACTGATTTAGAGATTCAACGCAATCCCAATAAAAATCCCAACAGCTTTTTTCTCAGAAATGGAAAAGCCAATTATCAAATTTATTTGGAAGAGTAAGGGACCCAAAATAGCCAAAAATGTCTTTAAAAAAGAAGAAGGAAGTTGGAGGGCTCTCATTTCCTGTCTATAAAGCATATTGCTTAGCTACAGTGGTAAAAACATCATGGTACTGGCATAAAGATAGACATATTGACCAATGGAACCGAATCAGGAACTCAAAAATAGACCCTCACATCTACGGTCAAGTGATTTTTAACAAGGCTACCAAGACCAGCCAGCTGGGCCAAAATGGTCTATTCAACAAATGGTGCTGGGAGAAGTGGATCTCCATATCCCCCCCCGCAAAAAAAAGAGGACCCCTCCCACCTTAAAAATGGATCAAAGACCTAAATATAAAAGCTACAACCATAAAACTCCTAGAAGAAAATGTAGGGAAACAGCTTCAAGATCTTGTGGTAGGCTGTAGTTTCTTTCACTTAGCATAACATTGTAGGGTTCTTTTTTTTTTGTCTGATATTAACATCTTGTACCATTAACATACATTTGTTCCGTTTCAAAGAAAAGCGGTCTTATATATGCAATATTACCCATATTCATATTTCACGTGCTATACAGTCCCATGTTACATTTTTTTCGCTTTCCTTCTAGTAATCTACATGACCCTAGACTTTCCCTTTCAATGGCTGTCATACCAATATGATAGCACTGCTATTTACAAACACTATGTTGTCCTTTCACCTTTTCTATTCATTTCCAAAGATTAACAAACAACTTTTTTTTTTTTTTTAACCAATTCCTCACAGGTTAACCCTCAGCTTTCCATTCTCTAATCTCATTCTATTTTCTGGTGACCCATATTTTAATTACTAACCATGAGTTTACACAATCTATTTAGTTCATAATAGTGCAGTCATACAGTATTTGTCCTACTGTGTCTGTCTCGCTTCACTCAACATAATGTCCTCCAGGTTCATCCATGTGAATCCTCTGTGTTTCTTCTCTGTGTATCTGTTTCCATGTTCTTGATTGAGTGTCCGTTTATAGATAGCCCACCAAAGGGGCTGGGACTTCACACCCTAATGACATGGTCTAATCAAAGCCCTAATCTTGATTTAATAAAGTAAAAATGAGACCTCTGAATTTAATACAGTCAAAGGGATATATCATGCCCAGAGGAACAGGCCAGTTTACAAACATAATCAATATCTCTTTTTGGAATTCATAAATAATATCAAACTGCTTCACTAGGTCACATGGCAAATCTATATTCAACTTCTTTAGGAACTGCCAAACAGTCTTCCACAGTGGCTGAATCATTCTTCATTCCCACCAACAGTGAATAAGCATTCCTTCTCTTTACATCCTTTCCAACACTTGTAGTTCTCTATCTTTTTAATATGGCCATGCTAATAGGTGTGAAATGATATCTCATTGTAGCCTTGATTTGCATTGCCCTAATTGCTAGTGATGTTGAACAATTTTCCATGTTTTTTGTGTTTTTTTGCCATTTTTTATTTCTTCTTTGGACAAATGCCTATTCAAATGTTTTGCCCATGTTTTAATCAGGTCATTTACCCTTTTATTGTTCAGTTGTAGCATCTCTTTATATATCATGGATATTAAACACATCAGATATGTGATTTCCAAATATTTTCTCCCATTAAATTGGCCGGTAGGCAGCAGTTTCTTAAACTTTACCCCAAAGCATGAGCAATAAAAAAAATAGATAAATGGGACTGCCTCAAAATTAAACACTTTTGTTCTTCAAAAGACTTTGTCAAGAAAGTAAAAAGGCAGCCTACTCAATGTGAGAAAATATTTGGAAACCACATAAACGATGAGGATTTGATATCCATGTTATATAAAGAGATCATACAACTCAACGATAAAAAGACACAAGCAACCCAATTTAAAAATGGGTAAAAGACATGACTAGACATTTCTCCCAAGAGGAAATACAAATGGCCAAAAAGCACATGAAAAAATGTTCAACATCACTAGCTATTAGGGAAATGTAGATCAAAACGACAATGAGATACCATTCACACCTTATAGAATGGCCATTTAAAAAACAAAAAAACAGAAAACTACAAGTGCTTGAGAGGATGTGGAGAAATAGGAACCCTCCTTCACTGTTGGTGGGAATGTAGAATGATGCAGCCTCTATGGAAAACAGTTTGGCATTACCTCAAGAAGCTGAATATAGAACTACCATATGATCCAGCAATTCCATTACTAGAAATAGATTCAGAAGAACTGAAAGCAAGGATGTGAAACATTTGCACATATGTTCATAGCAGCATTATACACAGTAGCTGAAGTATGGAACCAGCCCAAGTGTCCATCCACTGATACACATGCAATGGAATACAATTAGCTGTAAGAAGAAATGAAATTGGGATGCATATGACAACATGGATGAATCTTGAGGATGAATATGTTGAGTGAAATAAGCCAGACACAAATGGACAAATAGTGTATAGTTTCATTAATATGAACTAAATCTGATGAGTAAACTCACGGAGATAAACTCTAGAGTATAGATTGCTAGGAGATAGAATGTCAGTTGACTATGGTAGCTGATGCTTAATGTATGCAGAATTTTTAATAAGATTTATTGTAAAAGTGTGGAAATGAATAGAGTTGATGGTAATACATTATGGCAAGTTTAACTAACACTGCTGGTTTATAAATATGATTATGGCTGACAGGGGTAGTCTGTGGATGTTAATGTCAATTGAAAGGAAGCTAGAGAATAATGCAGGGAATGTAGAAAAATGATTTCAGTGGTGGATGAAGATTGTGGTTAATAGTATATATAGAAGAATGTTCTTCTTTTGGAAAGTGTTAAGAATATGGTGAGGGAAGCGGGTGTGGCTCAGTGGATAGAGCCCCCGTTTACCATATGGGAGGCCCGGGTTCGCGTCCCGAGGCCTCCTTGTGAGGGCACGCCAGCCTGAGCGGTGCGGTGGGCTGATGCAGCAACCTCACGGCAGGAAGCGGGTGTGGCTCAATGGATAGAGCACCCATTTACCATATGAGAGGCCCCGGGTTCACTTCCCGGAGCCTCCTTGTGAGGGCAGGCCGGCTCGCGCGGTGCCGTGGGCTGATGCGGCAAGACCTCACAGCAAGGGGAGATAAGCAGACACAGAGAAGACACGCAGTGAATGGACACAGCAGCACAAGCAGCAATGGGGGGATAAATAAAATAAAATAAATAAATCTTTAAAAAAAAAAAAAAAAGAATAATTAAGAGATCACTGATACACAGGATCTCCTGTGTATCAGGAAAGAGATTTCCTGATACACAGGAAAACTGCAACTAATGTATCTTATGCACAATAGTAAAAGTAATAGTGTAATATTTTTGAGGCAATTGCAAAGAAAATATTATATCAATTCTAGGGGACAACAATGGGGGGGTATATATAAGATGGTATGGTACTTTTACTCTTGGAATAATGAAAATGTTCTAAAATTGACTGAGGTGGTGATAGCACAATTCTGTGATGAAAATGAGAGCCACTGAGTGTAACTTTGGGTATACTGTTCAAGGCCTGGCACTGTATAACACAGGGAATCCAGTGGTGGAATATGGACTGTGGTTAACAGAACAAAGATGAGAACATTCTCTTAAAAACTATAAAAAATATACAATACTAATACAAGGTATTAATAATCAGGTGGGTTGGGGGGAAAATACACCAAATGTGTATTAGTTGTAATTTTTTGTTTGTTTGTTTGTTTTGTTTTGTTTGTTTTTTCACCAGGAGGCCCTGGGGATTGAACCCAGGTCCTCCCATGTGGTAGACAGATGCCCAGTCACTTGAGTCACATCTGCTTCCCAGTAGTAATATTTTGATGATGCTCTTTAATAGGTTGTAACAAATGTTTCACAATACTGCAATTTGTTGTTGGTGGGGTGATGTATGGGAGCCCTGTATAATATGCATGTTTTTTTGGTAAGTTCACAACTTTTGCTACACACTTATTTTTTAGGTATGTGCATGTATGAATGATATATTTCAATAAAATTTTATAATGAAAAAAGGAAATGAGAAGAGATTTTTTAAAAGTTCACTACAAAAGATCAACTAAACACAAAAGCAGGCAGGATTAGACAAAAATTAAGGACAAAGAAAGCAAAAAACATTAAAAAAAAGAGCAGAATGGCAGAAGTTAAGTCCTGCATTACCAGTATTTACTTTAAATGAAGATGGGTTAAATGCTCCAGTGAAAAGGCAGAGGGTGGCAGAATGGATGAAAACACATGGCCCAACCATATGCTGTTTATAAGAGACTTACCTTAAATTCAAAGACAGAAGTAGGTGGAAAGGGAAAACATTTTCCATGTAAATTTTAATCACAAGAGGGCTGGGATGGCTATACTTATAGCAGATAAAGTAGACTTCAGTTCAAAAACTCTTGCCAGGGACAATGAAGGACACTAATATTGATAAAAGAGTCAGTTCATCAAGAAGACACAACAGCAAGATGGTATCGGCTTAGGTGGGCGCTCTCAAGCTCTATTGCAAAAAACAGCTGAGAAGGGGCAAAATCCTACCCAAGTGAGCTGTTTTGGGAACCCACAGAGCAGGATGCTTCAGGGCATTGATCTGGAGGGAACTGGACAAAGAGATAAAGAGCCCAAGGGAATACTGGAACATAGACAACAGCAAGGAAATAGAATAAGAGGAATGAAATGTCAGAGTGAAAACTGACCATACACACAAAAACAACAACAAAATAAAACTCTAGATTAGAAAGAGAAGCTAATCAACTGAACAAACCCATCAAGATAAACCAATGCATAGACACCAACAAAAAATTACAACCCATACTAAGAAACAGGAAGACATGGCCCAGAGCAACAAACCATCTAAAAAAACAGGAGGAGATGCAGAACATGGGACAAGTAATCGGAGATGTCCAAACAAATATAATGAATCAACTTAATGAAGTGAAGGAAGAGATTAAGGATATTAAGACACTGGGAGAACACACTAAAGCAATTGTAAACATACATAAAAAGATAATGGATATGATGGTGATGAATGGCACAAGAAAATAAAAAATACAATGGAAGGACATAACAGATTTGTATATGCAGAGGAAAGAATCAGCGATGTGGAAGACAGTACAGCTGAAATCAAATAGATAGTAGAGCAAATAGATAAAAAGATAGAAAAAATCCAGCAGGTACTCAGGGATTTGAATGACAACCTGAAATGCACAAACATATGCATCATAGGCATCCCAGAGGAAGAAGAGAAGGGAAAGAGGACAGAAGGTGTGTTGGAGGAAATAATGGCTGAAAATTTCCCAACCCTATTGAGGGAGATGGATGTACATGTCCAGGAAGTGCAGTGAGCCCCAAACAGTATAAACCCTAAAAGGCATACTGCAAGACATATACGTGTCAAATTGTCCAATGCTCAAGACAAAGAGAGAATACTGAAAGCAGCAAGGGAAAAGAGAACCATCACATACAAGGGAAGCTTGATAAGATTAAGTGCTCATTTCTCATCTGAAACCATGGGGACAAGAAGGTAGTGGTATGACATAGTTAAGGTGCTAAAAGTAAAAAACTTCCAGCCAAGAATTCTCTATCCAGCAAAACTGGTATTCAAAAACAAGGGAGAGTTCAAAATATTCAAAGATAAAGAGAAATTAAGAGATTATGTCAATAAGAAACCTGCACTTCAAGAAATACTGAGGGGGATTGTGCAGGTTGAAAGGAAAAAACAGGAGAGAGAGAGTTGGAGGAGAGTGTAAGAACAACTAAAAAGATAAGAGAAATAAAAACAACATATGGCATACATAAACCAAAAAGAAAATATGGCTAATGTAAGTAATTCCTTGACAATAATAACATTGAATTTTAATGGATTAAACTCACCAGTCAAGAGACACAGATTGGCAGAATGGATAGGGAAATATAGCCCATCTATATGCTGTCTATAAGGAACCCACCTTAGACCCAGGGATGCAAGGAGGCTCAAAGTAAATGGTTGGAAAACAATTTAACAAGCAAAAAATAACCAAAAAAGGGTGGGAGTAGCTATATTAATATCAGACAAAATAGACTTTAAATGCAAAACTGTTGTAAGAGACAAAGATGGACACTATATAGTAATAAAAGGGGTAATCTATCAGTAAGAAAGAACAATCATAAACATATATGCATCTAACCAGGGTGCCTCAAAATACATGAGGCAAACACTGGAAAAACTAAGTGGAGAAATAGATGCCTCTACAATTATAGTGGGGGATTTTAATACACCATTATCACCATTACACAGAACATCTTGACAGAGAATCAATAAAGAAACAAAGACTTTGAATAATACATTAGAGGATCTGGACCTAATAGACATATACAGAACATTACACCCAAATACATCAGGATATACATTCTTCTTGAGTGCACATGGATCATTCTCTAGGATAGACTACATGCTAGGCTATAGAACAACTCTCAATGAATTCAGAAAGATTGAAATTATACAAAGTAATTTCTCTAACCAAAATGGAATGAAGCTAGAAATCAGTAAGGGACAGAGAACCAGATTATGCACAAAGATATGGAAGTTGAACAACACACCCTTGGACAAACAGTGGGTCAAGGAGGAAATCACAAAAGAAATCAGTAACTACCTTGAAATGAATGAAAATGACAATGCAAGGTGTCAAAACTTATGGGATGCAGCAAAAGCTGCACTGAGAGGGAAATCCATAGCCATAATTGCCTATATTAAAGAAGAAGAAAGAGCTAAAATCAAAGCCCTAACTGCACACCTGGAGGAATTAGAAAAAGAACAACAAACTAACCCCAAAGGAAGTAGAAAGAAGGAAATAACAAAGATTAGAGCAGAACTAAATGAAATTGAAAATATGAAAGCACTGGAAAAAATAAACAAACCCAAAAGCTGGTTCTTCAAGGAGATCAATAAAATTGACAAACCCTTAGCTAGACTAACAAAGACAAAAAGAGAGAAGATGCAAATACATAAAATGAGAAATGAGGAAGGAGCTATCACCACTGACCCCACAGAAATAAAGAGTATTGTAAGAGGATACTTTGAAAAGTTATATGCCAACAAGATGGATAATTTAGAGGAAATAGACAAATTCCTAGAAATACACAAGCAGCCTACACTGATGAGAGAAGAAATTGATGAACTCAACAGACCACAAGTAACAAGATAGAATTAGTCGTCAAAAACCTCCCAACTAAGAAGAGCCCAGGACCAGAAGGCTTCACAAGTGGAATCTACCAAACATTCCAGAAAGAACTAACACCAAATCCTGCTTAAACTCTTCCAAAAAATAGAAGTGGAGGGAACATTGCCTAACTCATTCTATGATGCCAAAATCACCCTAATACCAAAGCCAAACAAAGACACCACAAGAAAAGAAAGCTATAGACCAATCTCTCTAATGAACTTAGATGCTAAAATCCTCAACAAAATACTTGCTAATCATATTCAACAACACATCAAATTAATTATACACCATGACCAAGTGAGTTTCATCCCTCGTATGCAAGGATGTTTCAATATAAGAAAATCAATCAGTGTAATACACCACATAAACAGATTGAAAGAAAAAAATCAAATGATCATCTCTATAGATGCAGAAAAAGCATTTGACAAAATACAACACCCTTTCCTGATAAAAACACTACAGAAGATAGGAATAGAAAGAAACTTCCTCAAAATGATAAAGGGTATATATGAAAAACCCACAGCTAACATCATATTCAATGGAGAAATCCTAAAAGCTTTCCTTCTAAGATCAGCAACAAGACAAGGATGCCCACTTTCACTGCTCCTATTTAACATTGTGTTAGAAGTACTTGCTCAAGAACTTAGAGAAGAAAAAGATATAAAAGGCATCCAAGTAGGAAATGAAGAAGTAAAAATTTCACTATTTGCAGATAATATGATCCTATACATAGAAAACCCTGAGAAATCTGCAACAAAGTTTCTAGAGCTTATAAATGAGTTCTGTAAATTCTCAGGTTTTAAGATCAATGTGCAAAAATCAGTAGCATTTCTGTACACTATTAATGAGCAATCTGAGGAGGAAATCAAGAAAAAAAGTCCCATTTACAATAGCAACTAAAAGAATCAAATACCTAGGAATAAATTTAACTAAAGATGAAAATGACTTATACAAAGAAAACTACACAACACTGTTAAAGTATATCAAAGAAGACTTAAATAAATAGAAGAATATTCCCTGATCAGGGACAGGAAGACTAAACATCATTAAGATGTCTATGCTACCCAAACTGATCTACAGATTTAATGCAATCCCAATAAAAATCACCACAGCATTTTTTACTGAATTGGAAAAACTAACTATGAAATTTATTTGGAAGGGCAAGAGGCCCTGAATAGTCCAAGACATTAAAAAAGAAAAATGAAATTAGAGGGATCACACTACCTGACTTTAAAACATACTGCAAAGCTACAGTGTTCAAAACTGCATGGTGGGTAGCGGGAGTGGCTCAGTCGATAGAGCCCCCGTTTACCATATGGGAGGCCCCGGGTTCACTTCCCAGGGCCTCCTTGTGAGGGCAGGCCGGCCCGCACAGCCTAGTGGGCTGATGCAGCAAGCCCTCACAACAGGAAGCGGGTGTGGCTCAACTGATAGAGCCCCCGTTTACCATGTGTGAGGCCCCGGGTTCGCTTCTCGGGGTCTCCTTGTGAGGGCAGGCCGGCCCGCGTGGCGCGAGGGGCTGATGCAGCGGAACCTCACAGCAAGGGGAAGATAAGCAGACATGGAGAAGACACACAGCGAATGGACACAGCAAGCACAAGCAGCAAGGGGGGCATAAATAAATAAATAAATAAATCTTTAAAAAATAAATAAATAAATAAAATAAAATGCTTATAAAAAACAAAAAACAAAAAACTGCATGGTATTGGCACATACTGACCAATGGAACCCAATTGAGAGTTTTGATATAGATCCTTGCATATACAGTCAAGTGATCTTCAACAAGGCCACCAATCCCATTCAACTGGGAGAGAATGGCCTCTTCAACGAATGGTGCTTGGAGAACTGGATATTCACATCCAAAAGAATGAGAGAGGAGCACCATCTCACAATTTATACAAAAATTAACTCATGCGAATATTCTCGCTGTCCTGATTTTGTGATAATCAGGGTAGGCTAAACATTCGCTATATTAGAAATTATGCATGTGTCCCCAGATCTAGTTTTTCTCCCTAGGTCTGGTTTTTAGAATGCTGGTGATAAACTAAGCCTAATTTATTATATCACCATCCTGTATGGTAAATGACTGTAACTCTAAGTATCTTTGGTCAACCTTAAGACATATAGCAAGGGGACGGATATGGCTCAAATGGTTGGGCGTCTGTCTCCCATAAGGAGGGACCTGGGTTCGATCCCCGGGACCTCCCAGTAAAAATTTTAAAAAAGAAAAATATAGAAGGCCCACGGAGCCCGTGCGTGGGTGCGGCATCAGTCCCTGCAAATGGGTGAGCCCCCCAGGCCCTGCGAGCAGGTGTACCTCCAGGCCCCACGAGCCATGCAGCAAGATGATGCTGTAACAGGAGAGTGACACAAGGAAGAGCCAAGATGAGACACACTGAAAAACCAGGAACTAAGGTGGCACAGGCAGTAGGATGCCTCTCTCCCACATCGTGGGCTCCAAGGATCGAATCCCAGTGAAGACAGGAGGAGAAGGATGAGAAGAGAGGGCAGGAAACGGACACAGAGAGTTGCCCAGTGAATGGACACAAAAACAGCAAAAATGGGGGGCGGGGTGTAAAAATGGATAAAAGTAAATAAATAAATAAATCCTTTTAAAAAAAAGTATAGGGGAGTAAGATACGGACTATAGTTAGTAGTAATACATTGATGATGCTCTTTCATAATTTAACAAATGTTTCACAACAATGCAAAGTATTTGTGGTGGGGTGATGTGTGGGAGCTCTGTATGATGTTATGCATGTTTGTTTTGTAAGTTCACAATGTTTACTAAACACTTATAGTTTATGTATGTTCATGTATGAATGATATACTTCAATAAATTTTTTTTTTAAAAAATAACTCAAGATGGATCAAAGATCTAAATTTAAGAGCCAAGACCATAAAGACCTTGGAAGATATGTAGGGAAGCATCTACAGGATCTTATAATAGGAAATGGCTTCATGAACTTCACACCCAAAGCATGAGCAGCAAAAGGAAAAATATATAAATGGGACCTCCTCAAAATTAAAAACTTTTGCACCTCAAAGAAGTTTGTCAAGAAAGTGAAAAGACAGCCTACTCAATGGGAGAAAATATTTGGTAACCATATATCTGATAGGGGCCTAATATCCTGCATATATAAAGAAATCCTACACCTCAAAAATAAAAAGACAGATAATCCATTTAAAAAATGGGCAAGTGATTTGAATAGACACTTCTCCAAAGAAGAAATACAAATGGCTAAAAGGCACATGAAAAGATGCTCAAAATCACTAGCTATTAGGGAAATGCAAATCGAAACTACTATGAGATATCATCTTACATCCATTAGACTGGCAGCTATTAAAAAATCGGATGTCTACAAGTGTTGGAGAGGATGTGGCAGAACGGGAACACTCATCCACTGCTGGTGGGAATGTAGAATGGTGCAGCCATTGTGGAGTACAGTTTGGCAGTTCTTCAGAAAACTAACTATAGAACTGCTATATGATCCAGCAGTTCCACTGCTGGATATGTACCCAGAAGAACTGAAAGCAAGGACACAAACAGATATATGCACACCAATGTTCATAGCGGCATTTATTCACTACTGCCAAAAGTTGGAATCAACCCAAATACCCTTGAACAGATGAATGGATAAACAAATTGTGGTATATATATACAATGGAATAATACTCAGCTGTAAGAAGAAATACGGTATTAAAACATGGGATAACATGGATGAATCTTGAGGACCTTATGTTGAATGAAGCAAGCTAGGCACTGAAGGACAAATATTATATGACCTTACTGATATGAATTAAGCAAATTGAGCAGACACACAAAGCTGAGTCTGGAAGATAGGTTTACAGGAAATAGAAAGGGAGAAGAAGGTTGTGAGCCAACACCCATTTGGGCAAAATCTATAAGGTGGAAGTGTGTGGTTGTACAGTGGAGGGATATGACAGTGGTGTATTGATATTGTTAGGTTGGGTGGTGCTGGTTTGTCAGGGAGGTGGGGCGGGGAGGGTGGGTTGGACTGTACATGGAATTGGGGGGAGGGTTGGGGGAGGGAGAAGGTAAACACTGGGAATTGGTGGGTACATGGTTGAAACTACAATGTTGGAAATGCTCTGTTGGCAATATGGCAAGTGAGGGTTGCTGGCTTGAGATGTTGGATGTGGGGGGCATTCGGGACAGGGCACACCTGGGGCAGGCTTCTAGGGAGTGTGTGAGTGTTCATCTTGCCATGGTATGTTATATCAGTGGGTGGAGACCCACATAATGAGTGGGAAGGTGGTGGACTCCCAACGTGGGGAGGCCTGCTATGTTCTCAAATAGAGGGGCGAGAGTCTCTCGAGGGCATGGGCACTGCCTAATAGGGGAGGACAGACCACTGTGTCAAACCCTCAGTGTTGTTGCAAGTAATTGTGAATCTTGTCCTTTAAGGAGTGAAGCCATGGGTCCCAAGAGTTGAGGAAAGGAGGAATAGAATAGATGGAACGGGGCATTTTGGGGGTGATGGAAGTATTCTACATGATCTTGCTATGATGGATACAGGCCATGTTAAATTACATCAAAATTTATAAAAGTGTATGGTTGAAAATGTCAACCATAATGTAAGCCATTGACCATGGTTGGTAGCTATGTTTCAATATTTGTACATCAGTTGTAACAAATGTACCATCCACATATAAAATGTTATTAATGGGTAAGGGGGTAAAGGGGGAGGATGTAGGGTATATGGGAGTCCCCTGTATTCAGTACATGACTGTATTAGTCAGCCAAAGGGGTGCTGATGCAAAATACCAGAAACTGGTTGGTCTTTATAAAGGGTATTTATTTGGGGTAGAAGTCCACAGTTACCAGGCCATAAAGCGTAAGTTTCTTCCCTCACCAAAGTCCATTGCCATGTTGTTGGAGCAAGACAGCTGCCGATGTTTGCTAGGGTTCAGGCTTCTTGGGTTCCTCTCTTCCCGGGGCTGTGTTTCTCTCCAGGCTTAGCTTCTGATTCCTCCACAAGGTCAGCTGTAGACTATGAGGCTCTCTAGGCTTTGCTTCTCTCTACAAGGCCAGCTGTGAACTCTCAGGCGAATGGCTCGTCCTATCCTGGGGCCTTCTTTCCTTCCTCACCAGAACTCCAACATCAAAACTGCTTCAACACTCTGTTGCCATGTCTTTTATCTTCTATTCCCCAACCCAGCAAGGGGTGGGGCTCAACGCCCTACTGATGTGGCCCAGTTAACGCCCTAAACATAACTTAATCATGCCCAGATTAGCAGACCAGTTTACAAGCATGATCCAATATCTATTTTTGGAATTCATACTTACATCAAACTGCGCAACAGCTACAGTGACTTTTCTGTAACCTAAAACTTCTTTGAAGACAAAATGAAAAAAGTAAGACACTGGGGGAATAAACAGAAGAATATGTCACTGTACTACAGAACAACAGACCTTACAGTGATGAAAGGCAAAATGTCAAAAAAAATTTTTTTAATATTTTTTCATTAGTTTCTATTAGCCCAAATTAAAAAAAAAAATTTTTTTTGGATTTTGTTTCCTATTTTTAAAACTATCATTAATATTTCATTTTCTAATTAATTGTAGTTGGCTGTTGGCTTCATTTTTTTATTTTAAAGAATAAATTTATTAGCTTAAATAATATCTAATAATGGATTGTTCTCTTTTGGTTTCTAGCTTATTGTTTACATAGACTCAGGACAAATCATTATAATTATAGCATTTATTCAGGTTAAGCACTGTTAGGTGCTGGTATACCTAAGGGATTCAATGCCAGGCTATTAAGTTTGTAAAGTGACGTGGCAAAATCAACAGGGCTTTATTAGGTTGTTCTTAAGAAAATCCAGACTACAGGCAAATTCTATGCATCTGTCAAATAGCTGGCCAGTACAAACTAGGGGTTTTAACGATTTTTGACAGTGAAGGTTTTAAATGCAAGCAGGTTGCATTTAAACGTTTAAACAGGTTTGGCCTAAAGGAAGAAGACTTATGAGTCTGGAAGTATTTCAAGAAAAATTCAAACATTCTAAACACTGAAACAGAGGCTGAGTAAATTCAGACAGCTCATAAAACCATGTTATAATTTGCATTTGTTAAATCGTCAGAATATTTTCCAATTATTTTGTTTGTAATAAAATATAATGGTATTTTTTAAAAATTTATTGAAGTATATCACTCATACATGAACATACATAAATAATAAGTGTATAGCAATAGTTGTGAACTTACAAAGCAGACATACATAACATCATACAGGGCTCTCATACCTCACCCTACCACCAATATCTTGCATTGTTGTTAAACATTTTTAACTAATGATTAAAGAACATCCTCAAAATATTACTACTAACCAAAGTATTTTCCCCCAACCCAAGCTATTGTTATTATTTTTATATCATTTATACATGAACATACATAAACAATAAGTGTATACTAAAAGTTGTGGACTTACAAAGCAAATATTCATAACATCATACAGGGGTCCCATACATCAACCCTCCACCAACACCTTGCATTGTCATGAGACATTTGTTACAAATTATGAAAGAATATTGTCAAAATCTTGCTACTAATTACAGTCCTTATCTTAGATTTGGTGTATTTTCCCCCCAATCCACCCTATTATTATTTTTTAAATATATTTTTTATGGAAGAAGTTGTAAACTTACAAAACAATCATGCACATGTGCAGAATTCCCAAACAACACTCCTCTATCAACACACCACATCGTGGTTCGAACATTTGTTACAGATTATGAGATAATAACATCTGATTATTACCAGGTCCACAGCGTACATTTGGCATACATTTTCCATACTCCCCCATTATCAACACAGTACATCTTTGGCATAGATGCAATAATATTACATTATTACTGTTAACCACAGTCCATAGGTCTGTGGTTGTATTTTTCCCATGCTTCTCCACATTCCCACCACCCTGCAATAGTGATGTACACCTCCTCTAGCTCACAAAGGACCTTCTTGCATCTGTACCATCAACCACTATTCTCATCCACCTCTGGGTTACTGTGCTATTCAGTCCCTAGATTATCTCTAGCTTTCTGTCAATTGGCATTTAGATCCCTAGACTACCATTTTCAGCCACATTCCCATTTATAAACCAGCTGTTGCTCACCATAATGTGTTACCATCAACTCTGTACATTTCACACTTTTACAGTAGAGCTAATTAAAACTTCTACATACATTAAATATCAGTAGTCCATCTCAGTCCTCCTCTTATCTCCTTTAAGAATCCAGCACCTACCATCAGGTCTTGAAGATATTTTCCTACATTTTCTTCCAGAAGCTTTATGGTTCTTGCTTTTATATTTAGGTTTTTGATTCATTTTGAGTTAATGTTTGTATAAGGTGTGAGATCAGGGTCCTCTTTCCTTCTCTTGCTATGGATATTCCGTTTTCTCAGCACCATTTATTGAATGGACTGTTCTGCCCAAGCTGGGTGGGTTTGACAGACTAGTCAAAATCACTTGACCATAGATATGAGGGTCTGTTTTTTTAACCATCAGTTTGGTTCCATTGGTCTATGTGTCTGTCTTTATGCCAGTACCATGCTGTTTTTACCACTGTAGCTAGGTAATATGACTTAGAGTCTTGAAATGAGAGTCTTCCAATTTTGCTTTTCCTTTTTAAGATGTTTCTGGCTATTCAGGACCCCTTACCCTTCCAGATAAATTTGATAATCATGTTTTCCATTTATTTAAAAAATGCTGATGGAATTTTTATTGGGATTGCGTTGAATCTGTATGTCAATTTGAGTAGAATTGACTTCTTAATGATACTTAGTCTTCTGATCTGTGAGCATTGAATGTTCTTCCAATTATTTAGGTCTTTTTAAAATTTCTTTTAACAATGAGTTGTAGTTTTCTGAATACAAGTGTTTTACATCATTGGTTAAGTTTATTCCTGAATATTTGGGTTTTATCTGTCATATTTTATTTTCATCACTCTTTTTTGACACTTTTAGTTACTTTTATTAATATAATCTTCATTTCTAGACTCTTTCAGGCCTCTCTTGTCTTGTCTTTTCAGGCTGTAGCACACCCTTTAGTTTTTCCTGCAAAGCAGGTGTCTTGGTTATAAACTCTTTCAGTTTCTGTTTATCTGTGAATATTCTAAACCAGCCCTCATTTTTGAAAGACAATCTTGCTGGATATGAGATTCTTGGCTGGAAGTTTTCCTCTTCCAGTATCTTAAATATATCATACCACTGTTTTCTTGCCTCCATGGTTTCTTTATTTTTTTTCTAATTTTTTTAACTTTATTTGTACGTTTAATAATTGAAAATATAAACAATTAAAAACTAAAAAGTAAACACAGATGAATAAATATATACATTTCTCCATTAAATGTAATGGATACATATTAAAATTTTTTTTTTGGCTCAAACAATATGTTACACAATATATTTGGTTCATAGTAACGCATTGATAAAGTATTTGTCCTTTTGTGCCTGGCTTGTTTCACTCAGCATAATGTCCTCCAGATTCATCCATGTTGCCATATGCTTTACGACTTCATTTCTTCTTACAGCTGCATAATATTCCATCGTGTGAATAGACCACAGTTTGTTTATCCATTCTTCTGTTGATGGACACCTGGGTTGCTTCCAACTTTTGGCAATGGTGAATAATGTTGCTATGAACATCGGTGTGCAGATG
>JAQZBX010040140.1:0-22777 GCA_029593785.1 Cabassous unicinctus | reverse complement strand
TGATGAGGTGCAAACACAGATAGCCAGCCAGCTGAGAATGCAGGAAAGGAGAGCTTTATTAGCTCAAAGAGCCTGGAGGGGGGGCGGGCAGCGAGGGGTGGAGAGGGGTCCAGGGATTACCTAGCCTAAGCTCCTGTGGGAATCTGTGGAGGCAGGGTATACAGAATACATGTGGCTTCCAGGCTCTTGCCTTTATTGTGACCCAGATAAGAGGGGGAGAACTTTCCCACAGATACTGGGGATTGGCAGTTTTAACCATATGGTGTGAAAAGCAGAAGGGGCAAGGACCATTTGGAGAAGCTGAGGGCAGCTCTTATCATCCAAGCCATATGGAAATACGGGTATGAATGCATTGCTAGTAAATTAGGTAGTGTGAAAAAGAAGCAGCAGCAAGGGCCATTGACAGACGCTAAAGGTGGTTCTTAGCGTCCCAACCGTCTGGAGGTGCATGTCTTGCTAGTTGCAGTTATACCCACGGCGTGGTTAACTCGGATGGTTACTCAAAAGAGGATCTTATGCCTATGCAAAAATGACAAGGCACCAAGTTGAGTTTTTTTTAGGCCATTACAAGAGACTTATTTTCCCTTTAATGCCTCATCTTAGTCTGGATAAAGATGATGCAATTAATCTGAAGAGAGTTATTAGCCCATTCCCTCCAACATATCCCTCAATTTATTACAAGTTGCTGATCTTTGAGTATCTGTGATGCTTCACAAATAATTCATTCTTTGTCTACAAGGCTCCACAAAATCCTTAAACTCAGTTGTTATAAATGAATCTCAAAGTGGTATCAAATCTGCTGATTTGGGAATTTTGAATAACTCATACAGCCATCATATGGCAGCAGGAGGTTCATATGGAACTAGTAGCCATCTGAGTCACTTTGAGATAGAAGCTGCCACAGTTCTGAAGTCCTTTTCCACTAACATCAAAGTCTCTAACTTTTTTGCATGGAAAATAAGTGTCTATTATGTGTTCTGAATAACATGAAATGTATAGAAAACTCTTACATAATCATTGTTATTATTAAAATACTAAGCAGAAAAGTTAAAAATTTTCATTTTCAAATGAGTGTGTGAAATGGCTGGCTCTGTGTGGGAAACTTTATTTTAGCATCTTTTTAGCTTTAAATATGCTAAGAGGTTTCGATTCATGAATCCAAGGAGACAAGAGGACTGCCATTGAAATTTTTAGTATTTTCCCTCAAGCAGTCATTTTAAGTAGAATGAATACCAAGTCTCCACTATTGCTATCACATTTAATTAGCTGTCAATAAATGTGAATTATGATAGGATTGTGAAGTTGAATTACCTAGGCTGTCCAATCATAACTAATGACTATATATCTGCATTTTGTAAAAAGTCAAACTCTGTATCAATATCCATTCATCTTCTAAATGATTTTTTGATGGCTGAGGCCAAAGCATTCCATTTAGATATTCTACAATCTAATTTTTTAAGGTTAAGTTTGAAAAAAAAATTATGTCCTATTAAATTTCAAATAACTTAAGGTGAATTTTATTTTAATTTTCTTCTTTGAAATTTTGTCAGAATTTCATTTGATTTACAGAAATTTTGTTTTAAAATGAAGCAAAACAAAGCAAAAACAAATTGTAAGTTAGTTTCAGCTTGTCTAAGATTTGTTTATTTAGACTAAAACATTTTCCCATGCCATAATTTTCACATATGCTCACCAAATAAAGGAAAGTCTTATTTCCATTTTAACTTTAATCCCCATAATATTACTAGTTTTGATGCATTATTATTGAAATTAACTGAAAATAAGGAGAAATTAATCACTTTCAACCTAGTCTAGGATATTTGCCTCAAATCAGTGACTCTTAACTGCTGGCAGCATATGAAAATCACCTGAGAACATTATGAAAATATTATTTGCTGGCCTCCATATCTAAATACTGAATTAATTGTTAGGGTAGTAGAATTGTTTAAAAAAATCACCCAGGTAATTTTAATGTATAGCCAGGATTGAGAACCACTGTTCTAGTGGTTCCCAGACTTTATTGTGCACCAGAATCACCTGGAGAACTTGGTAAAACACAGATTACTGGACTCAACCCTGGAGCTTCTAACTCAGCAAATCTGGCTAGGCTAAAAAAACTTGCATATCTAACAAGATGGTATTGCTGCTGGTCCAGGAACCACACTGAGAACTATAGAACAAGTATATACAAAGAGATGCCAGCATAAATTCAGTTGTCTCATTTTTTTTTTAAGTTAGGCCAGTAAAAGGAATTTATTGAGAAATTGGGGAAAAGAACAGAGCTTGCTGAGAAATGGGAGAGAAGGACGGAAATACACACCTAAATTTGATGCAGGCTCCTCTAGGCAGAGAAAGCCTCAACTAACTTAAAGTGTGGCAACTGTTTTCTAAATAAGGAGTCTATGGCCCACTGCTTGCTGTCTGTTTTGTAAATAAGGTTTTATTGGACCATGGTTTCACCCATCCATTAGGACAGAGGTGAGTACCTGCACAGAAGCCACATGGCCTAGAAACATAAAATATTTATCATCTTGTACTTCAGGAAAAGTTTTCTGATTACTGTTCTAAATTATTGTAAATAATAATATTAACTGAATGGCCTACACAGCAAAACAGTAGTAGTCATAAAACAATAAGAAAATGAAACCCAATAATCATTCAGATAAAATGAGACCACCTGTCTGAATTTCAGGCCTTCATTTCCAAATGCCTACTTGACCATCTTACATTGGATATCTCAAAGACAGTTCAAACTCAACAAGCCCCTTACTGAAACTGTGATCTTCTTCCCCACAAACTTAGTTCTTTACCAGTATATCCTACCACCCTCCAGCCAGTTGTGCAGTCCAAAGAATCATCCTCTAGGCCTCCTTCTCCCACACCATCCAGATCCAATCCAATATTTAGTTTTATGAATTTCTACTTTCTGTCCTCTTTCCTCCATCTTCATCATCACTACTATAACATAGGCTACCATCACCTCTATTCTAGAACACAAACATATACTTCTACCTAAACTTTCCACATCCACTCTAGCTGCCTCCAATCCACTCTCTGTCCTTCAACAAGTCTGAGCATCTCACAGCACAAATTCAATATGTGAACCCTTTGCTTAATACCCTTCAATAGCTTTCCATGCTCTGTGAGTGCAGTATGCTCAGGCCCTCCCTACCTGTCCAGGCTCCCCCTTTACCATGCTTCACATTCTTGACATGCCATCCTTTCTTTTCCTCTCACCAAGGTTCTTTGCACAAGCTCTTCCCTCTACTTCAAATATTGTTCCTTGTCCTCTTCATCTAACTCCTACTCCTTCTTTAGATATCAACTCAAGGCTCATTTCCTCAGGGAAGCTTTCTCTAATCTTGATGATTTCTATAACACTTTTACAGACTCATAATTTAATTTACTTTTAACTTGTAGCCCTTGTCATAGTTGTACTTTTAAATTTGTTCAAATAATTTTTGATGACTCTCTATCACCCATTAAACTGAAATTTCAAAGATCACAGGATTTTGTGGTTTATATTATTTTCTAGCATTGTCTCTGTAGTATCTTGCAAGTCCAAAACTTATGATATATGCTCACAAATAGGTTTTGAATAAAAGAATGAATCAATAGAAAAACATATTGTCAAAACCATTTATGCTAATATATGTACAAATTGATAACATATCCTCAATTAAAAATTATAGAATCAAGCTGAGTTCAAATTAAATGGGCAAAAAAATATGTAGATAGGTATAGAAGATCTGATTATTAAGTAGTTAGTAGTGCAAGTGAAATTCCCTCCAGACTTGTCAAAGGGGCTGTCATTTAAAAGTATCTAGTTGTAAGAATAAATTACCATATCAGCTAAAGAAAATGTTCCCAATGTTTTTGTTTTCTTCCTCTTCTTTCATTCTTCCATTCAGTGAATATGGTTTTCATACACATAACTCTTTTCCTTCCATACCTACTCTCATAGCAGGTGAACTATTTCAGTGCCCTCATAACTGTGAGACAATAGTTTACTGTTGTTTAAGTCACTCTCATCAAGTGGTATTTGTCACAGCAGCTCTGGCTAACTAAGACAGGATTACTATGAACAAGTGTATACCAGCAATTTAGATAGGTTAGTGGAAATAGACAACTTCCTAGAAAGACAAAAATTATTGAACCATATCCCAAAAGAAATGCATCTTCTGAATATACTACAAATAAATAATATTGAGGTAGCAATTTAAACATTTCTCACAAAGAAATGGTCATGCCAGATGGTTTCACTGCAATTTCTACCAAGCATTTAATGATAAATCACTACCAATTCTTCACAAACTCTTCCAAAAAATAGTCAAGAAGGGAACTCTTTTCCAACTCATTCTATGAGACCAGTATTACATTTATGTCAAAATCACACAGTCATTACAAGAAAGAAAATTATAAATCAACATCCTTATGAATGTAGATACAAAATTCTCAAAAAAATACTCATGATTCAAATCCAGCAATGTATCCAAAAGATTATATACCATAACTGAGTAGGATTTTTCCCAGGAGTAAAAGGTTGTTTTAACATCCAAAAATCAATGAATATAATATGCCATATTACTGGAATAAAGGGCAAAAACTATGTGATCTTTAAAATAGATGCACAAAAAGCATTAGACAAATATCCAACACTATTCCATGATAAAGATACCAAATAAACTAGGAATAGATGGGAACTCAAACTGATCAAGGGCATCAGTAAAAAATTTACAGCTAATATTTTACTTAATGGACATTTACAAAATTCCAGAATAGGCAAATCTATAGAGGCAGAAAATATTTTAGTGATTTACTAGACTGGGGCTGTGGAAAGACTGGTGAGTGAAAATGAGGAGAGACTGTTAATGGATACAGGAGTTTATTTGGGGGTGATAAAAATATTCTAAAACTGGACTGTGGTGAAATTTGTACAACTTCGTGAATATACTAAAAATCACTGAACTGCGAACTTGAAATTGATGAATTTTTTGGTGTGAGAACTATATCTCAAGGAAGTAGTAAAAGTAGAATTATGTGTGTTATGTATGACAACAATAATGATTGTTTTAGTGTTATAGAGATTGCAAGTGTGGGTCTAAGAATACACAGGGTCCAATTTGACATATCTATTGAGCACAGATTTTAAAATGTGTTTTTCCTTAATATAGGTGTATATATATATGTAAAATATCTGATGGTTATTTTCCATTAGCACATGAGATGAATTATCTGATTTTCCATCTAGACCTCAAGAAAAAAAAATGAACCAATAAAGTCATTACTCCATTCTTTCCATAGATTAAAGCAGGGGTTCTTAAACCAAGGGTGAGCTTGAATTGAAATTCAAAAAAACATTATTCTTGTGGGGATATGTTGGTGCAGGTGTGATGTATTTATTAAATAAGACACTGTATAGTGTGGACTTAGTAAGGAGTCTGTGGTTTTCACCTAACTGGCAAAGGGGTCCTTGGAATAAAAAATGTTAAGAACCCCTGAATTAAAGGGTAATGAAAATTTACCTAAAATCCACTGGAAATTTTACATAAATATATAATAATTATTCAGCCCATAATAAAATCTAAACAGCTGAGAATTTATATTCATCCAAAAGTAATACAAATTTAAAGCAGGGTATTCCTGCCCACTTTCCCCCCCATTCTGGGAATATATTTCCTAACATTTTAAAGACAAAAGCAATATTGATCTTTGTTCATAAAGAATCAGTATTCTCCCTCCTTGGCAATAAATATCCCTCCATTCTGAGAGTTACTTCTAACCATTACTAATACTATGATAACATGTTCTATAGAAAGAAATGCACCCACTTTTCTTGTTGTTAAATGATCTCATTGATTTGACATATCATTATTCATTCACCTGACAATGTTCCTCGTGATTTAAAGATTTATCAGTGTGATCGGCTGGTGAGTCACTTGTTACATAGATGACGCAGATTTCTGGTTGTACCCAAGTAACAGGAAAAAGGAAACTAAATCCAACTTCATAATTTTAAGTTGAAAGTATTAATTTATGGTAATAAACAGGAGGTGAATTTCAGGGGGTTGGTCAGAAAGATCATATAAAATTTTGAGAGAAATCTACCTTCCATCAATATTCTAAAACTAGGTCTCAAAAGCTGTAGCATTATTATCTTATCTTGAATCTTCCCTCACAACTTTAACTGGATAATTATCACAACTAGCACCCCAGAAGCTCCTCTTGTGACACCCGTGGTCTTTACCCACCTTCCAAGTACAATCACTGTCTTTACTCGTACAAATATAGATTAAATGGGACTGCTTCTGAATTTTGCGTAAATGGAACCATAAAATTTGCCTGGCTTCTTTTGTTTAAAATTATATTTATGATATTTGTCTACGTTGGTGCATAATTATATTTAATTTGTATTGGTATATTTCATTCCATTTTATGCTACAGTTTATCTACCCATTCTACTTATGAGCATTTAAGATGACATTTTTTAATGAATTAAGATGGGTATCTTAGGAGAATTAGTACAACATTAACATATTTGAACATATCAATAATTTTCAATTGATTGTAATATTATACAGAGAAAAGTCACGAAATTAAGCAGACAAGAGTAATTAGGTAAATGTAACATCACCACTTTGCCTAGACAAGGCATTAACATTTTAATACAGTGTATCAATCTTCTTTCTTATTAGTGGAAATGCAGTCACCCTTAATTTGAACAAAATCTTTGGGTTCTACTCATGTCTATTTGTAGTTTCATATTACTGCTCTTTGCTTGAAGAACCCCTGTTACACATATAATGGATGCACAACCAGAAGTTAAGTTAATAAGCAAATATGCCTTCACTTTTCTTGTGAAGAATGCAGTGGTTTTATCAGATTGGAGTCAATGAGGGTTTAACATTGTATACAAAAATAGAGTTTGGAAAACTCAAGTTTAATAAGCTGAGCATATAAGATTTAATTTAAATGATTTATAATTAATAGGAAAATGCCTGAAATATTAAAATTTTGCATTATATATATTTGTATTGTTTTGTTTTTTTTCTTTTTGGCATAGTCTTTCAAAGAATTGGGTTTAGCTATAATGTGATTTAATTTCAACTCAGGTTTTAAAATGCCAGATTTAAGAACTAATCACAATTCCAAATGGAACCACTTAATCAGTATTTCTAGTCTGGACTAGTCATTCTAAGTATTGTTTTCTTAGTGCCCCTGATGGTGTATTATAGGTGGAACATAAATGCTTAATAAATGCTTGCTGAATTAAGGTGCTGAAATTGGGGTGCAGGGAGGTTTTTGATATTGAAATGACCAGTAAGCATAGTTTATAGCTAAATGAAATATTTTGAAACAAAATATTTTGTTAAGAAACAATTCGTGATGTTGCTCTACATCCACTATATTCTAACTAAAATAAGTAGTGAAATTGTGCTGAAAGCAAAGCAAACAGTGTTCAGAAAATTGCAGATTGCTGCTAATTCTGTCTGAGGAAATGTCTAAACCCTTCTTCAGCAGTAGTCCTTCAAACAGGAACTTTTACATTTGTGATTAGATTACCCTTCCAGTGATCTTGGCCTGCAAATGTCTAAATAGCAGTAATAAAATAATCATGGATGGAACTCCATCCAGCCATTTATTTGACCCTAATAATGTACCAGGGAAGTTCATTGTGTGTGGTAACAAATTAATGCTGTGCCAAGAAGCAGTCAAACCTGTTTTCCATAAGGGTGCGGAGGGAACCAGCTTGCCTTTGGAAAAAGTAGAGTTTAAATGGAATTCACAACAGTAATATTGAAGGCATACCCACAGCTGAACTGAAAATTGGTATTTAGTTAGAAACATTATAGTCTGGGGGTTAGCGTTGGCTAACCAGTTTCTAATTGCCATAGTTCTTTATAATTTGTATTCAATGCACATTTTCCTTATGCTCAAGGTCTAAAGGATTACACTTTGAGTATTTTGAACAGAAGTTATGAAATGTAAGTGGTGTCTTAAGGTATTCCTTTTTTAAGTGGGAATGTTTTCCCCAGTTTAACATAGTTTCTGGATTATGGAACTCCAGATTGAGAACTCAGGAGCAGTGTATGTGTTTGTGCATGTCTTAGTTTCCTAGGTCTGCCATAACAAAGTACCACAAACTGGATAGCTTAAAACAACAGGAATTTATTCTCTCACAATTCCGGAGTCTAAAAGTTTGAAATCTGTGAGAAAGAATCCTTCCTTGCCTCTGCCTAGCTTCTGGTGGTTTACCAGCAATCCTTGGGTCTCCATCTCTGGCCCAGTTCTCCCCTTTGTCTATCTTGTCACCTGGTACTCTCCAGTCCCAATAAGGCATCAGTTCTGTTGGTTTAAGGACCCACTCTCCTCCAGTATGACCTCATTTTTACTTAGCTAATTCCATTTGCAAAGACACTATTTCCAATTAAGATCACATTAACAGGCACAGGGGGTAGTACTTCAAAATATCTTTGGGGGAGCCACAATTTAATTCATAACAGTGTGAGGATTTTTTGCTTTTGCTTCTGTTTGTTTGCTTGTTTGTTTAATTAAGGAATTTCAATTACTAGAGTAAGGATCTCATTTAAGGTTCAGAGTTATGAATAATTTTGTTACCACAATTTGGTAATATAATGCTTTCTCTCAATTAAAAAAAAAACTACTTTTCGTTAAGTTGACTTAAAAGGCAAAAAGACACAATAGTTATAAGAAAAGTCTGGTAGTAAAATTATTTTAATATAAAAAAATCTTTCCATATTCATTCCTTTTTATCTGGAGCATCACATAATGATTCCTTTCTTTCTCTTCCCCAAATCTAACGAATAAATCATAGAAAAAGAAATTTGTTATATTAATTTGATATAATTTTTAAATTTTCAAACATCTGAGGAAGCTAATATTCAAATACATAATTTTCAACATAACTTTTCCAATTGTTTTCTCTCTTTCCTTATTTTTAATGTCCTATTTGATTTCTTAAATTTTCAAAATCTTCAGAGTATTTGTTATGAGAAATTTATGTATTCGTAATTGTGAAAAAGTATTGCCACAAGCTTACGTTTCAACCTCCAAAAACAAATGAGAATCTATCCCACACAGTATGCTACTCTATATTCTACAATAGATCATACTGCTACAGAAATATTCTCATCAACTAATAAGCCATCACACTTGAGTAAAATTTCATACTGCTTATCTGATTCACAATTTTGGTATTAAACTCTTCTAAAATCCTGAGATCTCTATTAAACTAAGCTTCAGCTTTCAGTTTTATCTCTGTGCCCCACACCTTGAATTACTGCAAATTGTATGACTTTCAATTTGCCCACAGATAATTGTTTATTTTCTATCAAATATAGCTTTCTCCTTTCAGAATCCAAGTCCAAAGATTGTGATTATATGGTAGCACACTTTTTTTTTCAATCTTGTTTTTATTTTTGACTCTTTATATGTATTTGCCTTCTCCCTTTATTAATTATAATGTCCACAAACATAAGTACTCTGAGTTTGACACTTGTATCTATCATAATTCTTTCTACAAGTAAGGATCACTGAATACTTCTTGGGATTGGTTTCTTGAGCATTTATCTATCCATTCACTCAACAAATATTTATTGAACCCCTAATTATGAAAATGCATATGCTGGATGAAATGGGAGATGGAGATCATTGTGACTCTTACCCACAACTGTAACTAAAGAGAATATGGTTAAAAATCTAAAAGACCCAATCAGTACTAAATATGGTATGAGTTTAGTGATATATATGCTATAAGGGGAACAAAAAATAAGAAAATACAAAAGTTCTTAAGAGTCTAGGGGTATATAAAATATTGTTTGTATTTTTGGCCACACATCATCAATTTTATGAAACAGTTCTTTCTTAAAATTTGGCATGAGCAATGTGTCACTCAGGGCATGTAGAGTAGACCAAAAGTTCTGTCCCACTTTACATAGAATTCCTACCAATTGATCTATTTATTTAGAAAAAGGACTAGATCTGTTGTCTATCACATCCAACCCAGGTATTAACATCCTATCAGAGAAATATGATTGCCATTACATTCCATCTAAGGAAGAGATTTGAATTCTCAGAGAATTATGAGTGAAAATTGCAGTAGAGTTGAGAGCAAGAAGGCTTTTTCTTAGTATTTTCTGAGCCAGGGTCATGACTGTTGGGAAATGAAAATAATCCTAATGGAAACAATTACAAAGAATTAAATTATCAAGGACATTGTAAAGCCTTTCTTTCAATTATCATTTCATTTGCATGGTACCAAGCTCAGAGTTTTGCATTTTTGCCTTATGAATCTTCACAAATTGCTGTTTTCAAGGGGCAAAATGTCTTTTTATATAGGGATTGATTTTCTCTCTGCATGAAAATTGAAATATGACAGCAGAAAGAACAATGCACCCAAAATGCTATGTTAACTGCAACTTCTTACTATTTTAATGAGTACAGTTAGCTCATTTATTTCTCAATAATAAGAATTCAATTTTTGTTTATTTTGGTAATCTAAATCTTGTCCAAGCTTCATTTTGATAACATTCTTGTATTTCTTTTCAAAGGACAGAAGTCTTTGAAACGTACAAATAGGCATCTCCACTTAATCACGGATACTTTAAGTTCCTTATTAAGAAAGACTTTACAAGAGCTTTCAATAACAGTTGACAGATCAGTCTAATCATTCTATTGCCTTATCAGAAAACTACCAAATTACAAAGCTGAGAATTTCTTTGATCTGTTAAGGTGTGTTGTATTGGCTGATTTCACAAGTTGAAAGAAGCAATCTTTTAATAATTCAATTAATGGGTTTCCAAGCCTGATAGTTCCTCAGCAGTTTGACTTCTCAGGTTCTATATATTCTTTTCAAATTCTAGAATTTTTCAGGTTCTTCGAAATGTCATTTCTCTAGTTCATCTGATATCATCCTGTTATATTTCTTCAGAGGACTTAGTAGAATATAAAATACTGAGAGGGAGAAGTGTATAAAATCTCTATTGCAGAAAACAGTGCATTATATACACATGAATATGAGATATAATCACAGATCATGTTTTTGGTGTTATATCTCTAAATTCATTGTCAAACCCAAGGTTACCTAGATTTTTTCCTATGTTACCTTTAGTTTTAAAGTTTTGTGTTTTACATTTAAGTCTATGATCCATTTTGAGTTAATTTTTGTGAAAGCTATAAGATCTGTGTCTAGATTCATTTTTGCATGTGGAGGTCCAGTTGCCTGAGCACAATTTGTTGTAAACATTACACTTTCTCCATGTAATCGCCTTAGTGCCTCTGTCAATGGTCAGCTAAATATATCTGTGCAGGTCACTTTCTGGGGTCTCTATTCTATTCCACTGATCTATGTATCTATTCTTTCACCAGTCCCACACTGTCTTAATCACTGTAGCTTTATAATAAATCTTGAAGTTATGTAGTGTCAGTCCTCTGATTTTGTTCTCATTCAGTATTGTGTTGGCTATTCCAGGTCTTTTGCTTTTCCTTATAAATTTTAAAATCAGTTTGTTGCTATCCACAAAATAACTTACTGAGGTTTAGGGTGGGATTACACTGAACTACAGATCAAGTTGGGAAGAATTAAATCTTAATAATAAATTTTCCTATTCATGAACATGGAATGTTTCTCCATTTATTTACATCTTCTTAGAATTCTTCCATGAGAGTTTTGCAGTCTTCGTCATGTAGATTATGTACATATATTGTTAGGTTTTTACTTAACTATTTCTTTCCTTTTTCTTTTTTGTGGTGCTAATGTAAATAATGTGTGTGTGTGTGTTTGTTTGTTTTTTAAGTATGATTGTTCATTGCTGGTATATAGGAAAGGAATTGGCTTTTGTATATTAAACTTGTGTTCTGCAACCTTGCTATAATTGCTTATATATTCCAGGAGTTTTTTGCTTTTGTAGATTCTTTGAGGTTTTCTACATAGACAGTCATGTCATCTGTGAACAAGGGCAGTTTCATTTCTTCCTTATCAATCTATATACCTTTTATTTTCCTTTTTTGCATTATCTAGTACATCCAGTACAATGTTGAATAGGAGCAGTGAGATGGGACATCCCTGTCTTGTTCCTGATTTGGGGGAGAAAGTATCCAGTTTCTCATCACTAAATCTTATGTTAGGCATAGGTTTTCTGTCTATATATTTTATTAAGTTGAGGAAACTCTCTTCTATTCTTAGTTTGCTGAGAGTTTTTTACCGTGAATGGATGATGGAGTTTGTCAACTGCTTTTTCTGCGTCTATTGACATGATTTTTCTTCTTTAGCCTTTGATATAATGAATTATTTTAATAGATTTTTGAATGTTGGACACCCAAGGGGGTGCTGATGCAAAGTACCAGAAATCTGTTCGCTTTTATAAAGGATATTTATTTGGGGTAAAAGCTTACTGTTTCAAGGCCCTAACAAATCCATGGTCTGTAGCAATGGGTTCTCTTTTGTTTCTGATATTAGTAATTGAGTCTTCTCTCTTTTTTTCTTGGATAGCCAGGCTAAAAGTATATCAATTTTATTGATTTTTTTCAAATACTCAGCAATCAGTTTCATTGATTTCTCTATTATCTTTCTGTTTTCAATTTCATTGATTTTTGCTCTAATTTTTATTTTTTGTCTTCTGGTAACTTTAGATTTATATTAATCATTTTTCTCTAATTTCCTCAGGAGATATCTTAGAAATTATTTTAATTTTGTTTTCTTTTGTAATATATGCATTCTATGCTATAGATTTCTCTCTAAGCACTGCTTTCCCTGCAACCCTCAAATTCTGATGTTATATTTTCAATTTAATTTAGTTTAAAATATATTTTTTTAAATTTCTTGTGAGTCTTCTTCTTTGGCCCATGTGGTATTTTGAAGTGTGTTGTTTGATCTCCAAATATTTGAGCACTTAAAGCTGTCTTTCTATAATTGATTTTTACTTTAATTTCATTGTGGTCTGAGAGCATACTTTGCAAGGTTTCTATACATTTTAATTTCTTAAGGTGTATTTTATGGCCCAAAATGTGGTCTACCTTGGTGATGTTTCATGTGAACTGGAGAAGAATGCATATTTTGATGGTGGATGAAAGATTCTATAAACACCAAATACTTATTTTTTCCTGCTGACTCTGTAAACGTCTGATAGAGGTGTGCTGAAGCCTCCAACTATAATAGTGCATTTGTCTATATCCCCTAAAATTCCATCAGTTTTGCCCCACATATTTTTCTGAAACTAAACCCCTTGACATTATGTATTGCCTTTCTTTATTCTTGACAACTTTCCTTGTTCTGAAGTCTGCTTTATCTGAAATTGATATAAAGGGTCCAGTTTTCTTTTGATTTGTGTTGGCATGGAATATCTTTCTCTATCCTTTTACTTTATTTTTTCTTTGTCACCTCAAACAAATTTATTTCCTTGCTTCATAAAAAAGAGCATTTTAATAAAGCAATAGAGCTAGCATACAATCACAGTGCTGTGGAACATTAACCAAGCATGAGCTTTACTTTTAATCTATTTTTCTCTTATGTATAAAGTGGGTTTCCTGTAGACAATATGTTGTTGGATTGCTGCATTTTCTTTTTTTAATTTCTATCCTGTCAGGCTCTGTATTAGTCAGCAGAAGGGGTGCTGATGCAAAATACCAGAAATCTGCTGGATTTTATAAAGGGTATTTATTTGGGATAGAAGCTAATAGTTACCAGGCCATAAAGCAAAAGTTACTTCCCTCACCAAAGTCCATTGCCACATGTTGGAGCAAAATGGCTGCCGATGTCCGCCAAGAGTTTAAGCTTCCTGGGTTCCTCTCTTCCCTGGGTTTGTTTCTCTCCAGGCTCAGCTGCCCTGCTCTCTCCACAGGGCCAGGTGTAGCCTATCAGGCAACCAGCTCAGTCACTCTTCCCAGTCTCAATTCTGCCATGTCTAAGAAGCCATCTCTATTCCTCTGTGTTCTTCTTTAGTGTGTTTACTTCCTGGGCTCCAGCTCAAAACTCCCAACGCTTGTCCTTTGCCATGTCTTTTCTCTGTGAGTCCCCACCCATGTCCTTCTGACGTGGCCCAATCAAAGTCTTAATCATTATTTAATCAAGTAAAAGTGAAACCTCTGAATACAATACAATCTAATGTGCAAACAGGCCAGTTGACAAATGTAATCCAATATCTATTTTTGGAATTCATAAATAATGCCAAACTACTACAGGCTCTAACTTTTTTTTTTTTTCAGAAGGTACTGGGGATTGTACCCAGGAACTCATGCTTGGGAAATGAGTGCTCAACCACTGCTCTCAATTTTTTTTTTATTTTTAGGAGGTAATGATGATTGAACCCAAGACCTCTTACATGTGAAACACGTACTCAACCACTGAGCTACACCCATTCTCCTTTAACTTTTAATTGATGTATTTAGACTATTCACATTTAAAGTGATTATTGATATAGTTGGATTAATATCTACCATGCTTGTAACTTTTTTATTCATTATACTTGTTTTTTGTTTCTTTTTTTTTTTTTAATCTTCCTCTATATTTCTGCCTTCTCTGGTTTTAATTGAATATTTTATATCATTCATTTTCTCTCCTCTCAGCATATTTACTGTGAATCATTTAACATTTTTTTCATACCTGCCCTAATTTTTCAATATGAATTTACAACTAATCAAGTCAAATTTCAGATAAAACTATTGCACTTCATGGGGAATGCAGGAACATTATAACAGAGTATTCCCAATTCCTCCTTCTCATACTGTATAACATTGGTATTATTTATTTCAATTATCTATAAGTTATAGTCACCCAATACATTACTTCTATTATTTTTTAACACAATTTTCTATTATATCAACTAAGAATAAATTAATGGTTTAAATCTACCTTCGTTTATTTCTTCTCTAATGCTATTCCTTTCTTTATGTAGAACTGAATTTCTGACCTACACAATTTTCCTTTTCTCTGAAGAACTTCTTAACATTTTTTGCAAGGCAGGTCTACTGGCAACCAATTCCCTCAGTTTTTATTTGCCTGAAAAGATCCTTATTTCTCCTCCACTTTTGACAGTTAATTTCATCAAATACAGAGTTCTAAATTAGTGTTTTTCTCTTTCAACACTTTAAATATTTCACTCCACTCTCTGTTTGCTTGCATGGTTTCTGTGGAGAAGTCCAATAAGAAGTCCAATAAGAGGAACTTATTCTAGTACCTCTCTAGGTAAAGTGTTTTTATTCTCTGGCTTCTTTCAAAATTTTCTTTTGTCTTTGGTTTTCTGGAATTTGAATATGATATATGTAGGTGTGACTCTTTTAAGTATTCTCTAAGTTTTTTGACTCTGTGGTTTGGTGGTTGTCATTAATTTTGTAAAATTCTCAGCCATTATTATTTCAAATATTTCTGGTACTTTTTGTCTTTCTTTTCCTTCTGGTATTCCTATGTATGTTGTATGTTTAGTAATTATATCACAGGGTTTGGATATTCTGTTTATTGTTTTAATGTCATTCTCATTTCCATTTGCATTTCAGTTTGGTAAATTTCTAAGACAAATCTTCAAGATCATTGATTTTTTTCCCTTGGCTCTGTCCAGTCTACTGGTGAGCCCATCAAAAGCATTCTGCATTTCTGTTACAGTGCTTCTTTCTTACTTCTAGCATTTCATTTGTGTGTGTGTGTGTGTGTGTTTTACATGAGGTTTTACTATCTTATGCAACCCATGTTGTAGTTTATAGTCTAGCATTTCCTTTTGATTCTTAGTATTTCCATTTCTCTGCTTACATTACCCATCTGTTTTTGCATGTTGTCCACATTTTCCTTTTTTCCGTTAGCACCCTTAGCATATTAATCATAGTTATTTTAAATTCCAAAATCTTTCCCATACCTGAGACTGGTTCTGATGCTTTGACTCTTCATTTTGTTTTTTTCCCCTGCTTTTTATCAGATATTGTGATTTTTTTTGGAAAGCTGGATATGATGTGTCAAATAATAGAAATTAAGGTAAATAGGCTTTTAGTGAGAGGTTTTACATCTATCTGGCTAGGAAGGAAATACGTTTAACGCTTGTTGCAGCTGTAGGTGTCAGAGACTTCAATTTTCTCTAGTGTCCTTGTTTTGTTTTCCTTTCTTTTGTTGTCTTTGGCCTTAACGAAAACCTCCTCTTATATATAGCCTGTCTTGCAGCTTTTTCAGTTGTAATCCATTGTTATTATACTGGAGTCATGTTGATGTGGAGGTATGCTATTGGAGAGGATAAGGGTTCTATAATCTTGTAATTAAATCTCCACGTTAGTAAGTCAGAGTTCTTGGGCAGTGATTTTCCAAAGAATTTGTTAGCCTTTATTTTTCCTCCCTTTAGGCAATATAGGAAGTCCAAAGGAGATTCAAGTCATCCAATTGCTCTTCTCCTAGGTCAGACAAGGCTCCAGCAAAGGCCTGCCTCAGAACAGAACACTCTAAGCAAAATTCAAATAGCTACTGTTCTGTTGGGCATATTTCAAAATGGTTTATTTTCCCTTACCTCTGCCTGAAAGCATGAGGAGTATTTCTGTGATTTTTATCTCAAGAACTTGGTTAGGCTCCAGAGGGTAAAACTCATGAAAGTGTGGGCCTCCTCATTCCCTCACCCCTACCCCAGGACTAACCCTTAGGAGTTTTTAACTCTCAAACCAGTTCACACTTAACCTCTCTGCAACTCATCAATTACCATATCAGTGTTCCTACCAGTTGCTGGCTCCAGATGATTCTGTTCACAGTAAACTATGATTCTCTGTATTCTCCTGCCTCTTTAGTTTTTGTTTTGTTTTGTTTTGTTTTTTTTTTTGGTGAGGGTAGAATGAAGGGTGGCTTGCCCCATTATGTCATTTCTCTGGACAATCAGTAAAAGTTGTTTTTCAGTTGTTTCAGCTTTTTTATTATTGTGGGATTGGACATGATGACCAGCTGTTATTTTATATTACTTTTTATAATATCAACCTACCTCAAATATTAGTGTTTGTTTTGATCAATACACACATTTTTGTATATTCTTCGCACTGTCAAACAAAAGAAGGGAAAGATGACAATTTAATTGCCCCTTTTCTCCTAAACACTCTTTTTCTTTAATATGAAAACTTGGAATCATTCATTTTTTAATGCTGAGGACAGCATTATAAAAAGGTGATGACAGGCAGCTCTTTATCTTTTATTGGAAATATGAGCAACAGATGACATTTTCTCTTTTCTACTTTTCATCATTCAGCAGAAAACAAAGCAAATGATTCTTCACAAACAATTGTCATGTTCATTTCTGTGATGGCTATTTTTATAGGAATCAGAGCTCATTGTAACATGTTTAAAATATCTTTTAATGTTGATTTGGCATTCTGGTTAGTCTATTTTCATTTAGACAAAATTACTTAAATGTCCTTACATGAATCTTTAGTATAGAATCTTAATCATGAAGCTAAGAGCTGAAATATTGGGTTTAATACCTACAGACATAAAGATATGGCTTTTAAGATCTCTTGGGCTCTGATGTGGATTTACTGTGTAGCCACTAAAGTTTAAGCTTTAGAACCCTTCACTTGCGGGGCCTCTTACTCTTCCTTGGAAAGAGCCTATGAAATTTGTTCACCTAGTCACATGTTTTTGTAAAATTTGCAAACATTTTAACCATAATCCGTTTGGACTACTACTCTTTGATTTCCTTTCAATAATTCTCCTCTTATTTCATATTGGATAACATTGGAGTAACAGCAGGTGTTTCATAGATTTGATTAAGAAATCATTGAGATGGGAATAACTTTAGGTTGAGTTTAGAGGGATTTATGTGATTTTTCACTCACTCTGGCACCTAAATATGTTATTGTCAGCCATCCCATCTTGCCAATGGCATTCAGGAATATTCCTATCACAACAAAATGGTGCTGGCCAGAGTTTATATATGTGCATAGCACCCAGGCCTGAAAACTTGTGAAGTGGAAGAAAAACAAAATGTAGAAGATACAGAGCCTGAAATGAGTCTGTGGAAGATCTTTAAATCATGAGAGATAAAATTGAAGGAGGGTGTTAAATTGCCAAAGAATTTAGAAAAATAAATTTCTTTTTTATGGGGAATATATTCAGAGTATTGGTTATTTATTGCTGCATAATGAAATATCCAAAACTTAATAGTGTAATACAACAAACATTTATTTTCTCACAAAAATTCTGAGGGTTTGGAATTTAGGAGCAGCTTAGCTATGTAGCTCTGGCTCTGATCTCTCATGAGTTTTCAGTCAATGCTTGACAGGGGCTAGAGGATCTATTTCCAAAATAGCTTACTTACATGGCTTTTGGCAGGAGGGCTCAGTTTCTTATTTCCTAGGCCTCTCCACAGGGCTGCCAAAGTGTCCTCATGGCACAGCAGCTGATTTACCCAAAAGCAAGTGATGAGAAAGAGCAAGAAGGAAGTCACAGTGCCTTTTATGACCTAGTTTCCAAAGTCTCACACTGTCACTTGAACTTTATTCAAATCATTAGAAAGAGTCACAAAGTCTGGCCCACACAAAAGGAGGGGAATTAGGCTCCACTTAATGTCCCCAAACCAGAGGAATATCAGTAAATTTTTAGACATTTTAAAACCACCACACTAGAATTAAAATTCTCTTTTTTGAGATATATCATACACAATAGTTTTATTAGAATTCCCCTTTGTATGACATAAACTTATAGGTACTACAAAGAGTTTATATGCAACTAAATATTTCATGTAAGAAAGAAAATCAATAGGCATTTTCTAGATTTAATAAAAAAACTAAAAGATTTAAAGAAACTTTTCCAAACTATCAATAAAAAAAGAAAGAAAATCACTCAGCATGCTAGATGGAAGATATCTTTCTATTATTTTTATAGAAACGGCATAATTTAATTTGCATATGAAAAAGAGATCCAAGAGCAAGCAACCAAAAAATATAGGCAAAAATTATTATAGAGTTGTGTCAGATAGATAATACAAAATTTATATTTATTTTCCCCTCGGTTTTGTGATGTTGTGTTATTTGACAGAGTTTTAGAATTTGTAATCTATTCTCATTAATATTTTCTTTCTAAACAAATATGTACTTTGTGTCTAATTTATAATAAATTGTTTAAAAAGAGTATTTCAAGTTATATGAACATGGAAGGCCCCAAATCTTGATTGGCCCTTGCTTGGGTGTCTTAATTAATGAACTTGGTTTTGTAAAAAGTTTTGAACTTTGAAAGGGATCAAAATAAGAGGACTTAAAATGCACTTTGATTTATCAAACATTGTTAAAATTAGGTAACTTAATTCATGAACTAATAGGACAATACTCTGCTTTACATTAGATTTAGAGAATGATTTAAGAAAATGAGTTAGAGTTTGGGAAACCTAGGGAACTTATCTGGCTTTTTCCATAGCTGAATGTCATGGTCTTGATGAGTTTCACAGGGACATTTAATAGACTAACTAGTTAATAGTTATTTTACAAACCTGGAAATACAAATTCATATAGGTGGCTTAAAAAAAATCTGTCTTAGGAATGTGAGTTTTCAGGGAAGTATTTGGTGGGAAAGTTTACTGAATAATTATAGCTGGGTATTGATGGGTGTAAAAAAATTTTTTAGGAGGTATCATACATGGGCAGCAGGCACTCAACCACTTGAGCTATATCCACTCTCTAAATCTACTTTTTTTAGGAGGTACCAGGGATTGAACCTGGGACCTTGTACATACGAGGCAGGCACTCAACCACTGAACTCCACCCACTCCACAGAATTTTAAAAGAGAGGAAATTGCCAGGATTTTTCCGAGGAAATGTGACTATTCACAGTCAGACTTAGGTTTATAGTATTGATTTTGGAAGGTATATATCCTAAATTTGCATGAGGTATGTTCTGGGCAGTTTGCCATTTTTATGGTGTTTAAATTTGAACTTTCAAATATAATTGTATATATACTGTTGTGCTAACATGGAACAGGTAACAGCCAGCCCAAAAATTTAGTAAGCAGGCGAATATACTTACCCATATTCACTCTATCTAAAAATCACGTTCTCTCAACTCTTATCAATGCATCATCTCCACTAATGCATCCAACATTTCCAAATACATAATGTTTGTATTTTATCTATGTTTTTACTCACATGCAAAATGGGAATGGAAATAAGTATCTCACAGATTTGCTGGAGATTAAAATAAGAAATTCTGGAAAATATTTGCTATATTTTGTGGTATTTATTAGAATCTTTGAAAATGGCAACCTGGTTGGCACTTCATGCACTTCTTAGTCCATTGTTTCCATATCAGGATTTCTTTTATATGTAATAAACCTCAAGAATACAGGAGGCAGTGTGACTTTATATAACAGTCACCTAAAATCTTATTCCAGAGGGAACTTACCAAAAACTTAACGGTGTTGGATAAGGATAAGTATCTGAAAAAAGTTACCAGAACCATTCTCTTGTGTAAACTAGGTATGCCACTGAGTCCACAGACACACCATTAATAGTAAGCACTTTGAGATTTATTTTTAATTATAAGCAGTTAAGTTTCCCTTCTCAGGTTTTGCATTCATTTGGGAAATAAGTAGTGAATGAACTCTTTTGAAAATTACTCTTTATGAGTAATTGACATTTAAAAGTTGTATTAGATCTCTGACTGAATAAATAAGCTATAAATTTAAAACTGCCAATTCTCACTGAAATATGATAAAGGGAAATGGTTAAGAAAATACAGTGAGAAAGAGAAGAAAAGAAGCCCTCATGTAACTGAAGAGCATAGAGGTTTTAAAGATGAAAACGTCATTTAAATTACCTTGTTTGTCTCCTTGACAACCCAGAATCACCTCACTCTGCATCAACTAGAATGTCTTAGAGAGACTATTTTTAATGACCCACGTGATGTAAAACCTTTGCCATTGCCTTTAGGAATCAATTTTACCATATGAACTCTTGCTTTTGAAAGTTTACTTAAATATATTTTACCTCCTCTCAGGTTTCAAGTTGATACTTGATTTATAATTCATTAAAATGCATTATATTTTATGTTTAAAATAAAATGTGGTGTTTGGGACACATGGCGATGCCTTACAATAATAATGGCTACCATCACCAAATGCGTATATATGCTCTGGCCAAGGAACGATATTAGGTGTATACTGACCTAATCCTAAACAAGAGAGAGAAAAGACAGGACAAAAGAGAGAGAGAGATGTCATTGTCCAAAGTTTACACATAACATTAAAGAAGAAAGCTCACTGAGATAAAAGAATAAAAGGGATTTATCCACATGATAGAGATTAGCAAGGAACAGAGCTGGGATTCAAACCCAAGTCTGCCTGTCTTCATGGGTCTTTTCTTTCTCTGTCATTTCAGGAAGAAAATTTGTTTTGAAAGTTTCTGTTCTTCAATAAACAAAAATGGGCTAGAAGAAGAATTGTCTCTTTCTCCTTGCTAAGTTTCATTTATTTATGAACCAGTATTTGGTTAATTTCTATAAAAGTTTCTGACTTTGAAATAAAGTATATACTGCAGTAGTTGGATACAGTTTTCAAATATGTTCTTCGGGTCATGTTTGTTAATTGCATTATTCATATCTTATCTTTTCTTGGTAATTTTTGTTTGATTTTTCTATCCACTACCAAATGTTTAAAATCTCCCATTATATTTGTAGATTTGTCTATTTCATCTTTTGACTATCAACCATTGCTTTAAGTTTTTTAGTCTTTAATATTATGTCCTAGACACTTCAAAATGATACATTTGCCTGGCAAACCTTTAATTTTATGAAATCAATATAGTTGTAGCAATGCTTTCTGTGAAATAAAATCTAACTTGTCACTATTAATATAGTGACACCAAATTTATTTTGGTTAATACTTGCATATCATGTTTTTCCATCCCTTTTTTTAAATCTTTTTTTATGTGTCTCTTAAACAGCATATACTTGAATTTATTTCTTCAAATCTGCTAATCTTTGTCTTTAATTGAAACTTATATATCTCTTTACATGTAATGTAAACATCTAGCTTTTGGAGCTTAAAATCTCTAATCTTATTTTTTCTATCTATTTGTCACACCAATTGTATGTCTCTTTATCCTCTTTTTTCAATTACTGAGTTTTTTATTTAATTTTTCTATGATTTTAAAGTTATAAACTTTGACTCTATTATTTTAGTGTTCATCTAGAACTCACACCGTTCTTAACTTAACAAACTTTAAAAAAACTTTACCTTCTCTTCTTACATTAAAATACTAAAACATTTCTTCTCAATTACCTGACTCTTTACCACTATTTTGTTGTCTGTCATTTTAATCAAATCTTGATTTTAAAAATATTATATATGACTATTACTGCTTTACATGGAACATTGTTACTTACTTTTCTCAAGATTTTTATAATTTTCTATATTTTTTCATTTCAGACTTTCCATTGATTACTATATTTCACCTTTAGAATTTCTTTTAGTGAATATCTGTTGGCAATGGCAATAAACTTTTTTTTCCATGAAAATATTTTTTCTCTCATTCTTGAACTATATTGTTCAGAATAAAGAATTCTAAATTGATTATTTCCTTTCAGCACATTGAAGATTTCATTCAAATATCTTCATCCTTTTGGGTTGCTATTAAGAAGAATGATCCTGTTCTAGCTGCCATTCCTTTGAAAGTATTTGTTCTTCCACTGTTTTGAAGATTTTTTCCTTTTTAACATTCTTCCAATTTCACTTTTTTTCCAGTTTCAAAAATATATCGCTATTTTTCTTTCTCTCCCTCTGACCTTAACAATCTCTTTCCTTCCGTTTTTTTTTTTTTT
>JAQZBX010040139.1:0-22792 GCA_029593785.1 Cabassous unicinctus | reverse complement strand
AGGATGGAAGCAGATGGGTTTTACCAGAATCACATGGGAGCATTTTGAATCCCTCCGTCTTCCCTGCATGCAACCACCCCACAGCTGTGCTTTCTACACCTGCCTGATCGTGGGAGTCATTTAGGACCACATTTCACTTTCACACACAGATTCCAGGCTCCACCCCAGAAGGTACTGAACCAGTTTCCAGGGGAGGTCTGGAAATGTGCATGTTTAAGGCAAGCATTCCAGTTGATCCTTCTCATCTGTCAAGTTTGGGGGACTCTGCTCCAATGTAGTTTTCTCCTGAGCCTTGCCCCAAGCCCATTAAATTTCTCAGGATGGGGCTTGGGAATTGACATTTTAAAATCCAAGTTTCAAGTCAATCTTTTAAATGTACACTTAAATTTGAGAACCACTACTCTAGGATAAGGGAGAATTTTGATAACTTCCAACTTAGTTGTCATTTGCTGATATATTGCTTGTATATTTTCCCAAGCATTTTTATTTGCATCAAGGAAACAGCTAACACTGCTACCACACTGAAGATTACAGAGTTCTTTTGCCTTTCATATAGAAACGAGAAACAGGATGAGGCTGATGTGACTGGAATCAAAGGGGTTTCCTCTGGGAGGGATTTTAGATATCAGACCAGTGGAGTGAGGGGGTCAAGGTATTTTTGTACTTTAAGTACTGCTCCCTTCTCCCAGTCTACAGCAAGGGGAGGCCCTAGAAATAGGGATGTTTTTTCCCTTAGGAATCTCGACTCTGGTTGTGTAACCAGAAATGTAACCATTTCCTCCACTAATAATATTTGCAGGGATTTAGCCAAAGGATTTTTAAGCCTTTTATAAAATGCCAAGCCCATTTTAATATGATATAGTATTAAGCATAACTACATTTGAAGTCTTAGTACTTTTTAAAAAAATCAATTTTATTGATACATATTAATAAAGCATACAGTTCCTCCAAGGTGTACAATCAATGGTATTTGCTATAATCACATAGCTGTGCATTTATAACTTTAATCATTATTAAAGCATTTTCATTATTTCAATATTAATAATAATAAACAAAAAAACAGACAAAGAAACAAACAAAAAAATTCCTCACCTCTCAATCTCTCTATGCTTCCCCCACAGTACATAGCTGCTGTTTCTGGCTATTCTATCCAAAGTAAATAATCAATGGCTTTTAGTATAATCACAATGTTGTATATTCATCATCTTAAAAATTCTAGAACAATTTCATTACTCCAAAAAGAAAGACTCCAAACCCTTTAGCATTCCTTCCTCAGACCTACATAACAACTAATCTTTCATCTTTCAGAACTGATTTATATTTATATTTACATTTTATATAAATGGAATCATACAATATGTAGTACTCTGTATAATGTGTTTTTTTGTCTGATATTAATGTTGTGTAGTATTAACTTACATTTGTTCAGCTTCAAGGAAAAATGGTCTTATATATACAATTCTACCCATATTCATATTTTACATATACTTATATTTCACATAATATATTTAGTTCATAATAGGGCAATCATACAGTATTTTTCCTTTTGTATCTGGCTTGCTGCACTCAACATAATGTCCATCAGGTTCATCCATGTTATCATATGTTTCATGACTTCATTTTTTCTTACCACTGTATAATATTCCAACGTGTGTATACTCCACAGTTTGTTTATCCATTCATCAGTTGATGGACACCTGAGTTGTTTCCAACTTTTGGCTATCATGAATAACGCTGCTATGAACATTGGTGTGCAGATGTCTATTCGTATCACTGCTTTCTGTTCTCCTGGATATATACCTAGCAATGGTACTGCTGGGTCCCTCAGCAAGTCTATATTCAACTTTGTTAGGAACTGCCAAACAGTCCTTCACAGTGGCTGTACCACTCTGCATTCCCACCAACAGTAGATAAGCGTTCCTCTCTCCCCACATCCTCTCTAACATTTACAGTTTCCTGACTTTTTAATAGTGGCCAGTCTAATAGGTGTGAAATGATATCTCATTGTAGTTTTGATTTGCATTTCCCTAATCGCTAGTGATGTTGAACCTTTTTTCGTTTCTTTGCCATTTGTATTTTTTTTTTGAACAGTTGTCTTTTCAAGTCTTTTGCCCATTTTTTAATTGGATACTTTGTCTTTTTATTGTTGAGTTGTATGATATCCTTATAGATCATGGGTATTAAACCCTTATCAGATATGTGATTAATCAAATATTTTCTTCCATTGAATCGGCTTCCTGTTCACCCTTTTCTTAGTACTTTTTATAAGTGAAATTAGGGGTTCTGGTTTCCTGTATGTTCTAGGCTAGAAAGATTGTAATGAGATAGGCATTAGGTGGCAGAGGGAGAAGTGGAAGGGCAGTGGGGTCAGGATTTCTTTTATAACGAGCCTATCATCTCTTCCCTCAAACCTCCTTTTCTGCAGATTACCTAAACATCGGTGGAATTATTGGGGGGGTTCTGGTTGTCCTCGCTGTACTAGCCCTGATAACATCGGGTATCTGCTGTGCATACAGACGTGGTTACTTCATCAACAGTAAACAGGAGGGAGAAAGGTGAGCCTAACCTGAAAAAAACAGCACGATGTGTCATTAATGTGGCAGCCAGCAGTCACTGAACTGCCCCTTTTGTCCTGTTTCACAGCTACAAGAACGCAGGGAAGCCAGAGAGTGTCAACTACATCAGGACAGATGATGAGGTAAGGAGGGAAGAGAGCAGAGCACCAAACAGGAAGAATGGCTTTCCTACTTGGACACCAAGCTGGTACCTTAGGGAAGATTTCCAAATGGTTTTGCAGAGACCCCAAGCTCGTGAGCCCTCAGTCACACGCACATTCTGACGGCACGCAGTTGGCAAGTCCTAGTAGATGTCGCTTTAAGCCCTATTGTTTCACTGGATTTCAGCTTTACCATAGGTTTCCTCTTCAGGGAAATGCCAGATTTGACCCTGCTATTCCCTGCCCCCTCTCCCATGTGGTGGATAGCCACATTTCTCTCTCCATTGGCTTTGCAGGGCGACTTCAGACACAAGTCATCCTTTGTTATCTGAGATCTGACAGCCTGGCTGTGAGCACATGCAAATACCTCCATCAGCAACTCCGATCAAGAGCAACCTAGGAGCAAAGTGCACTTGGAAAGAGCTAGATCCTCATGCAAAAGCTTTTTTTTTTTTTTTTTTTTTCCAAAGTTGACCACTATTCCTTTCTTACTTTTTAACAAGCCACATGAATAAAGAATTTTCCTCAAGGTGGACATAGTGATCACAAGGAAAAGAAACAGAATTAGTTCACTGATTCCCCGTTTGTTTCTGGTCTGATTCCCACGCAGCATCTGGGTGATTTTAAAGGTCTCGTTCACACAGACTCCTCTGTGCTGGGGCACTGTGGAGACGTGAAGCCTGTTTACTTGCCACGTTGTTCATCAGCTCACGCTCTGTGGAGTCTGGTGCCGTGGCTCACCACGTGGGACTCTGGAGCTGCCGAGTTGGAATCAGATGGCTCCAGAGAAGAGGCTTTTTATGCAGTTAACTTGCTTTAAATTGGCCTACACACAGCACCATACAATTTTTAAAAACCTTTTTGATCAGTGTTGTAATGTCCATCTTGGAAAAATTTTTTTGGATCAGAATTTTGTAAAAACCACCAAAATCAGGAAGTTAAATTGCTTGCTGGAAGAAGAGGTCTTCTTACCTGCAGGAACCCTGCTTATCCATGGAGGCTTTCAGTATTTAAAGGAAACATTTATCTTAGGCTAAATCTGAAATGGTGTACTACAAGTACTTTCTGCTTTTTTATGGGTCTTATTTTATAAAACTTTACATTCTAAATTTTTGCTAAAGATATATTTTGATTATAAGAAAATTTCTATTTCAACTGTAAATATGTTGTCATGGTGTTAAATAACCTATTTTTTAAAAAAAAAGTTCAACTCAAGGTAATAGTTCCAAGCTACTAATATTAAATTGGAAAATCTCAATAATTAAGAATATTTTACTCAAGAAATCCTCTCAAGGCGGCTTATTGAAACATTCCTTTATTCCACATACATTTTAGCATTTTTCACAAAAAAACTTGATCTATACATTGGACCACTGTTGCTTAGGAAACCTTTAAATTGACTGAGGAGAATAGAAATCTGTTTGCATCTCTCCAAAAGAAACATAAGGAGCTCTCAGGTTCGCTTTGAACTGCCGTTTCATTAGATTACTGTAACTACCTGTGCCCAAAGACCACCCAGAAGCTCTTAGACATACCCATAAGCACCTTGGCCATCTCCTGGGGCTGAGTTGTAGCTCACTACCCTCCACTGGCTACTGACTCGGAAGGGCTGTCCAAAGTGCCCACTTTCATTTTAAAGTCTTTACTGTGGCTTTATGTCCTGATTAGCTTTAATATTGTTTTTCTACATACCATGTGGCATTTATTTCATTCCAGGACAGTTTTAAGGTGGGCACTTCAGGGAAATTGGGTGTTTCCCATGTGGCACCCCAGCCTTTGGGTTCCCTGACATTAGTGTGACAGAGCTCATCTTTTTGGTTGTGGATGGCTCATGAAACAAAGCAGCTACTGTCATTTAAGTCTATTTTAATTTTTTGTGCAGTTCATAAGGCTGTCCATGGCAAAGGGCCATCTTGAAACAATCTGTCAACTACAATAATTTTTAAAAGAAAAAACAAATTCCACTATTTCTGTTTGCCATGAAGAAAGCACTCTGACACTGCAGCTTCTCTGCTTCACTTCATGATAAACCATGACGGGGTGGCAGCTGGCCCTGCCTTTTGAAGATTAGATAGTGCAGCCAGAGGAAAAATGCCTGGTGGTGAGGAAAGTGAAATGCCTGAATCAAAAGCAGGCTTCTAATTTTGATTTTAAATTTTCCATCCACCCGAGACACTGCTCACTTTGTGGGAGACATTTAGAAACATCATTCAGAAGCCTTTGTTCTTCAAGAGCAGGTATCTTTGCCTCAGATACATTGCTGTTAGACTCATCATGTGAAGTGGTTTGAAACAAGGAGCTTCTCAAAAGGAGTGCCTCTAATTCCACTGAGTGCTTGAAGGACAACTTTTATGTAGAAAAATGTAGCCATCTTGTGATTAAACTTTGTGTCTTAATTTTTTATGCTTTGATTTTTTTATTGAATAATTGAGACATGTTGACTTTTCTAAGTTATGTGAGATACTTAATTTTAATTAATTGCTTAATGGTACACCTGTTTTTTTCTGCAGTTGCATCTTCAATTCTTAGAGACTGTCCCTTCCTCTTCACCTCCTCTTGGTAGAACAGATAGCGTTCCCCTTCTGTCTTGTTTGGGGGTAACGTGCTAGCCTCCATCTGGTTGTCCTAGTGACAGGATAACCTTATTGCCTCCCTCTTTATACATTACAGCCTTCTACCCTAGTGCCATGGGAAACTGTGTCTGACAGTAGAGAGAAGTGAAATGTGGCATCTGGGGCATAGTTGCTTATTACTGTAAAAATGTGGACAGAAAGGGAAAACTTATGTATTTTTGAGAAGTAGATGTGACTAAAGATTCAGGAGGGCTCTGTAAGGCTGATATTCTGCCCTTTAGTATGGATGTTGCTGTACATAGATACTACAGACTTGTACTAACACACGTATAATTTAGTATTTGTTATGACTCATTTATAAAAGCTTTTTTAAAAAATCAACTCCGCCTCCTCTCTTTCTTTCTCATTTGTTCTTACGCTGGGTTGACTTCTCCTTCCTGGCATTCAAGTACACTTGAAGTGTTGTAAGGAGAGCCGTCCATCGTCCCCACCCACCAGAACTGGAGTGCTGCATGGTGACATGCGTGGAGCAGTGACAGGCCCACAGCACATCACAGCCTACACATGGGTGGTGGTGGTGGAGCCCAGTGACCTTCCACTCACAGGAATTCTGTTCTTGCTTCTGTAATACTGGGACTCAAAAATAAACCAACTGAATCTTTTCCTGGTCATTCTTGGAGACAACAGAAACACGTTTTCAGCTTGCCTAATGCTGCCAACAGAAGAGCCTAGATTCATTCCACCACTGTGGTTTGGCACACAAGCCAGCATCAGAGCTACTCTGTGGAAGGTCATGAAGCAAACTCTTCAAAAGCAGGGATCACATTTATATACTACTAAGGATGTCTGCTGTTAGGAGGTAGACAACTTCTGTATGGGAACAAAGGCAAGAGGTTGGACAGATGAACCAAACCTTACAGACAAAATGAATCATTTTTCTTTCTAACAGGAACAAATTGGCTTTGTTCTTCCTGAACACTTTACATAAAACTAAAATGACTACCAATAAAAAAGCTCTGTTCTACAAATGGAAGAATTCGATTGAATGCTGAAAATCTGTACTTAGGCTTAAACTTTATTCCAATTTTAAAAAGCTGTACACTTTTTAAAAATCTGCAATTATAAATAAGAATAGAAAGGAATATCACAATCTAAATTTTGTCATTAGATGCGGGAACATATGTACCATAAAGAATTCAAACTCAGCTAACAGAGGCTTTGGTTTATATAAAAGCAAAGTATTAGCTGTATTCCTTCAGGACCAGAATGTAGCTTAGCAGAATGTAATCGACACTTTCAAATGGAATAAAGTTATAACATTAAATAGCCAGGCTTTAGGGATAGGAAAATCTAAGTCTGGCATTTCTCTATTGTTTTACAATTTTTTACCATATATTTCATAAAGAGAAATAAAGAAGATCTGCCAGCTAACAACAAAGATGGATAATGAAGGAATGCTGGAATCGTAAGGGACAGCTCTGGCATTCCATGTAGGGAAGCAGAATGTCTGCCTCTCCCCAGGCAGGAGGCAAGCACTTTTCCTAAGTACCCTCGCCTTCCAGGACACACCCTGGAACGGACTGTTTTAGTTGGCTGTTTTCAGGGGGGTCTTTCGCAGAGACCTCCTACTGGGGGTTGGCTCATCTTTGTTCTTGGCTAGAGACTTCACATTCCACTGCTGCGGCTTTGGAGCCCTAGGGAAAGAAAAGATACAATCAATGTGGAATGGAAAGAAAAACCCTGCTCAAACCACCCACCTCAGAAGGAACTCTTGGTAAACTTACGGTTTATCAGGCAATGATAAACATAAAATCTCACTTCCTGGATTCTGGGCTTCAGATTTTTCTGAAAGAGTCAAACACAAACAAATTCAGTTTTCCCCAGAACTCCCGAGGTGGGTAATGTATCAGACAGGAAGAGCATAAGTAACTTGCCTTTGGCTGAAGACGGAGTCTGTGTTATGCTTATGTAACTGACCCCTGCTCCAAACGTGACGTCATTGATGGTCTCTGGGTAAGGGGAAACATCACCATCAGTGCAAAGTGGGTCACACACAAATAGCAAGTAAAGTAACTTGGGAGGAAGTCAGAGTTTTCATTCATGGCCTCTACACCTAGTCAGCACCCAAGCACTATCGATTTAAATAACATAACCACCCTAACTCACAGGCCTCATTTGTACGACCTTCCTGCAGTGTGGAAGACTCCTTCCTTCTGGAAACGCTCCCTTCACTTCCACAACACTAATCTCTCCTGACTCTCCTATTTCTCTAATCATTACCCCTCGTGGACTCTGCCAGCCCATAAGTACTTATCGATAAGTCTTTGGCTTTTTCTCACCCACTCCCATGTCCCCAGTTACTACCTACATGCCAGTGACCTCTATTCTAGCTCAGTCGTCTTTCCTGAGTTCTGGTTCTGCATCTACTATGGCTCCCCAAGATCCCCTGATGGCTCTTCAACTCATCACCTCGCTCCCCTCAACAGGTTCCTTCTACATTCGTATCTCAAAAGTAGTCCACTCAATGAACGATCAACCCAAGCTAGAAATAGAAGGCACTGTTAGCTCCTTCTCCACAGTTGATCAGACACCTGGTCCTGACAATTCTGAAGTCCAAGTATCTCTTCATTTCACTACCTCCTTTCCTCCCTCACTGGGCTTGTATATTCCACCCTCCAGCCATCACAGGAGTTTCCCACTGATGGCCTCTCCTCCTTTCACTTTACCCTCAGGAGACAGGCAAACAAGGTATTTAAGGACATAAGGACACAGGCTCTGAATCAGATTTTGGGCTTGGGCTTTGGCTCTGCCTCTAACTGGCTGTGTGAACTACTTCTCTAAGAAACCTGAAGTTTATTCATCTGTAAAATGGGGATAAAAAGGTACCTACCTCAGAGGGTAGCTGTCAGGATTAGAGAAGATCATTCAAGTAAAGCGCTTAACATAGTACCAGGGACAAGGTATGTGCTAAAGAAATATCAGCAACTGTAATCATTAGTCAGTCCCTATGCTTTCAGAGTTAGGTTTGATTAAAGGCCTGGCAGGCTTACTGCCCTACTGCAGCCTTGAGGGCTCAGTGCCTGCACACCCCCCCAGTCTGGCTGGGCACCTGAATCCTCATTCAAGCTGGCCCCAAGCCACCTCTGAAACCCACTTGCTACATACATTTGCTGGGGTCCATCCATATCTGCCTGCTGCCATCCTCTAGGCATGCCCTTATGCCCTGCTCTGTCCCATGTCTCTGCACATGCACTTCCTTCTGCCCGAGGTGCGCTCCCTCACCTGAGGCCTCGATGACGAAGCTTCCCCCACGGATTCGCTCCTTCCTTGTGGTCCTGCAGCATTTTGCATATGCTCCTGTTACACTTACCACGATATTATAACTAAATTAGTTTTATTTCTTCAATCAAACTAAGCTTCTAACAGCTGTTTCTTATTCTCCTTTGCACCCCCACCTCCAGTACCAGTGCCATGCTGGAAACACAGTTGAGGTTTAGTAGCTAGCTGCTGGAGGCACTTGTAGAGCATACGGACACCTGTGAAACGAGCCTGGTGATTCTTACCTTTCTCCCACACATAGTAACCCTCTTGTGAGTGGGCATTATCTATTTCTAGTCTGTGTGCAGTGCTCTGCTCCTGACAGCTGCTCAAGCTGACTGGCAAGGAGAGAGCCTTGTGTCTTCATCACAGCCAAATGCAGCTGGGTTCTGCTTACCACTGTTTGCAAGGTCTCCCCTTCCTCCTCACACATCCCTGTGCCTATGGAGAAGCCTGTGTGCACCGCAGGGAAGAGTCTCCACTTTTATGGACGCTCCTCTGTACTAGCTTGTAGAGGCCTGGTGCTCTCTGCTTAGAATAGAAGGCAGAAAGCATCTTTGCTGCCTGAATTAGAGCAGTAAGAGGGACTGATAAAACCCCTGCCAATTTCCAATTAAAATCCTAGCTCGGAAAAACAACATTTCTATTCAGCAAAACCGCTTTGCTCAGGTTCAATACCAATGGTAGACCAGAGCTGTTGGAACTGGGTAGCACTTTTCTCTTTGGCTCTGTAGAGCTGAGCCCACTTCCTGATAGGCATCCCCACCTAAGTGCAAAGTCCTCAAGGGAAAACAGAACTGAATTCTTTTAAGTTCTCTAACAATTCTCCCAGGAAAGAAGGGGACCCTTCCTTCAGCATTCTTTCTGGTTCAAAATGAGAGATCACCAGAAATTGCCTCTGCAGGGATTTTACACTCAAGAGACAAGAGAAAGGAAAAGCATTCTGGTCTGGTGACACCCACGAGCTTTATTTTCAGTGCAACGATAGCTCTGTGTGTGTAAATCCCAGCAGCATCACACACTGCACCAGGCCCCACTGCTGAGAGAGACACGAATCATGCAGATCAAGTTGGGGGCCTGTGGGGGACAGCAGAACGAAATGCAAACATGCTTCTGGCTTCTTCGGTATACAGTGCTTAACTGTCAAAACAGAGGCACCCGGTGCCCCTGAGCCAGGAACACAGAATATACAGAAAACCGTTGTACTTGTAAGAGCCTACATCTCTTACATATATATATTACACTTGTTTGATAAGCAGGAACCAGAAATTACTCACTGCCTTTAATGACAGAAACCTGCATGATTCAGTTGTTATCTGAGGAGAGGGGTGGAGGGAGGGAGTTCCGTTCATCCATTTCTCTCCCGTAATGGGGACTTAAGTGAAAATGATTTATAACCCATTAAATACTATTCTAAGAGATCCCAGCATCACAAGGAACCAGAGAACATGGTGGGCCCTCAATCAATCTGTGCTGACTGAGAAGACAACTAAGAAGCCCACTGCTCTGCTGCCCCGGCATCATGGAGGACAACACTTGACCCCATTCTCATCAGATTGTAACACACGAGATCAGGATTGCACAAGAAGCAAGGTTGTAGAAGGAACAACAATCGGTACCAAAAAACCCAAGTTCAAGTGCCGGCTCTGCCACTCATCTCATCCATCATTAACCAATTCCTACTTATGCCTGTCAGGCTGCAGCCCCAGCAGGTGCAGTGAAAAGGAAAGGAGCTTAAAAACTAACTCCTCCTCAGAATTGCTGAGGACAGAACGTAATGTGGTCTGTAGGGCAGGGTAGGTCTTTTCTGAAGGGCGATTAGGCACTCCGTGGGAAGGGGATGTTCTAGGATGGCATGAGAAAGCCCCAGCCGAGGTGCTGGTGGATGTGGGGCCTCCAAGAGGACCAGGGTATGGCTGGAGGGCAGACAGCAAGGGAGGCAGCAAGAGGCAAGGGGCAGAGGCATGTGGGGAGATCCCGGCAGGTCCTCGTCAGCTGAATATAGATGCCAGGCAGTAAGACTTTCCTCATACCTTAATTTTCTCAAAACAATGGTTTTTATGGGTTTGGAGACAATAAGAAGCTATAAAACAAAGTAATGGGGAAAAAGTATTCTGTACTTCTAACTGGCCTCTCAACACCATCCCTTAGCATGAGCAGGCACAGGCTGTTAACCTAGCAAGCTGTGAGAGTGTCAGGTGCTCCACTAGGGGAACACAGAAGGTGCCACCTGGAGCCAACAGGTGACGATCCTAGGAAGCAGGAGAGGCTGGGCAAAGCTGAGCTACCCAAGGCAGGAGAAGTGGCTTCAGAGCCGCACTGCTCAGGGAGTGCTGGGCTGGCTGAGCCTCCACTCTGCCCTCTGTACAAGAGGAAGCCGATCAAGGGCCTACCACACAGGGCTGACGGGAACGTGGAAAAGTACTTGGAAGAGTGCTTGGCATTCAGGAAGTGCTCAGTTGAGTTACGACAGTTACTATGAAACACTCAAGACTGATCTAATGCACTACAGAGCTGGTGAGTACCAGGAGAGTCTTTACCCAGTGCAAAGAACTAGCTAACTTGTAACAGAGTTTTATTGCAGCTGTAGCAAATACCTAATGATTGGAGGAGAAGCCAACTTACTCAGACCTGTTACTTACTGTCAGGGGTGCTGACTGCCCGCTGAGCTACCTGATTATCAGCTCCATGAGATTCTTGGTCCAGGCTGTAGGAAGATGCTAGGATAAAATGCAAACATTTCATCTGTTCAAAAAACACCAAAACCATATCAAAAGGCAAAACACCAAATGAAACAACATATTTGCAAGATAGAAGAGAAAGTTAATACCCTTAATATTTAAAGTGGTCTTTTTATAAAAAGGCAGTCTAGAAAAAAATACAAATAAATGAGAAACATATTTCCATTCTCATTAGACTTTAAAGGAACAGAAATAAAAACAATACCCATTTAGGTCTACAGAACTCACAAAGAAAACAAATTATAAAACCAGTGCTTCTAAGTAGGAACATGGACATTTCTGCACCATCCATTCGTATGGGTATATAATTTGGTATGAACTGTAGAGAACAATTTGACACTCTCAAAAGCCTTAAAAATATTCATGGCCTTTGAGTGCCAGGAATTGATTCTAAGAATTACATCCATATCAGACTATATGTACAAAGATGTTCACTGTGACATTATATCAACAAACTGAAAAACGCCTATGCTTCCAATCATAGGGTAGTAATGAGTTGGTACTTCCACAAGGTGGAATGTTGTATGGTCACTGAGGGAAAAGTTCTGAAAGAAAATTTAATGGAAAAATGTTCACTCCGTAAGTGTGTGTAGGGAGGCAGGATATAAAACAATGTGCACAATGATCACAACTTTACAAAAAAGACGTAAACAGAATATACATGAGTGTGGGGACGGAGGAGAAAAAGAACTCACACTTAGCTGCTATGGGGGAGCTGACATTTGTCTCTGTTCTCCAAACATTTATCATAAATATACATTGTTTTATTAGCCATAACCCCAATCCCCAATTAATGTTACTTGTTTTAAAGAAAATGGAAACCATTTTAAAGGGAATGAGAAGTGCCTTCATTTTTCAATCTGTGTACTTGCCCTTTATCTATACTCTCTGAGACTCTTGTGGCACCAACCCGAGGCATACCGTGATCACTGGTTTTGTCCGGATTTCCAGCATTTAAAGTGAAGGGCAATACGCCTAAGCTCTGATTCCGATGCCTACTATTCGACTCCACAGCTTTCTTGACAGAATTCAGGATTGCAATGGTGCTCAGGGACATGGGCCTGTGGAGAATATGCCACAAACACAGATTTTCTCACTACAGGCCACTGCAGAAAGCAAGAGTGGCAAAAATGACAGTTCCTGCCCACTTTGCTTCCAATGTACTGCCTGTTGGCACTCATTTCAAATCTCAAAGGGAGGAGTCAGGCGAGGGGCCTGTGACCGCCCAGTGGCAATACACATGGGATGCGCTCCGTGGCACGAGCATGTGGGAGGAAGAGCCTGATGACCGAATCGGCAGGCAGCCTACCTGGCTCTGGGCATCAGCATCTTCAAATGCCCTGTTTCAGGTGAAGGAGGCTCATTCTGTGCTCTGCCCGTGCTTGACCTGGGTGTTGAGGGATGGCTCACACCAGGGGCCACAGCTGGATTTTCTTGGCCAACAGGAAGAGTTATTTCTACGGCTGGAGCAACCTGTTAAAAGATAATGGAATATTTACCTCCTAGTACTTTTTGTTTTTTTGGCATCTTCACACACTGTAAGCAAGTTCATAATAGTCTATTTTAAAATCTTTTCAGCCCTGGGCAATATAACTTTCTCTGCAGAAAGAGGGTATTACCGGCAGACTGCCACATGCAGATGTTGTGGCATTAAGAAAAAGGACTGAGTTAGTTGTCCTCATCACTTTTTAACACAGCAGCTCTGTCTGGAGTCCTCAGGGCAAGTGAGAACACTGTGCTTCTGAAAATGGGCAATGAGAACTACCCCCTGAGATGGCTGCTCTAGAGGAGAAAGCATGTGACGGGAGGATGGCAACAGGCATAGACACCTAGGAGACCATTACCTGCCCACTGCTTCCTCTCTGGGGCATCCACAGCTCCCTACCACTATCCTTGCAATGACTTTCCAGACATCCATGGGTGTGGCTGTGTGGGACAGCAACCCATGAATCGAGCCCCCATCTCCCATGATTAAGAAAGGAACACTACTGAGGCATAGAGGACTCCTACAGGTTTAATTTGGACTGATCACATCTGGATATTGAAAAATGTTGGAAAAACTCCAAGCAGAGAGCTGACAAGAAAGCAGGGCTGAGCTTAAGGAGGCCTCTGCTCTACCTGCACCGCTGGTGCCACCTCAGAGCCTTCCGCCATCCTATTTGCATCCGACTGCCTTGCCAGCTCTTGCTCCTGGGCCAGCTGCTCGTTGTACTTCTTCATATCATACTCCAGTTCTGAGGCCAGTTGTTTGTCAACTGCAAAGAAATCCTTGATTTCATCTCGATAATCCTGCATCACCTCCTAGAACAGACCCAGAAGCATCCTTTAATGTTTTCTTCAACCAAAAAACCAGCTCTCTTCAACACAACTTGACAATAATAGGAATGTTAAGATTTATTTTGCTGAGAGCAAAATATTTCCATCCCATTAACAGATTAATTGACATAGAGTCATACTCCCAAGAAACACCAACCACACTTGCATTTACCATAAGAGAGCACGTAAGACGTTAACTAACAGTTCTGATCTCTTAGAAAGCTTCCTGCCTATCTGTAAGTGAACAGGCCATTTCCCAGGCTCCTGGCGGGAGGGAAGACCTGGAATCAGGCAACCTTAGATTAATACAGAACGTCTCACAGGGTAGGGCTGCCACCATTAGCTTTCCTTCCCTGGAGGCTGAATGGGGCATATGGTCACGAGGCAGGTCTAGGTCTTCCTCAGAGGTTAGGCAGGGAGATGAGGAGGGGCACCAGGCCTGGCCCAGAGCAGGCTGGGAGCCAAATGTGCAGGAGGCGTGAGGCTAAGGGCTCCTCTGCCCGTGCTGGCCTTCCCCATGGGCTCTCGGGGCATCAGCATTGTGACTCTGAGGCCAACTGAGGCCACCTGCAGAAGACCTCTGATCAGATCAGGGGGAAGGCACTCTGGGCCAGGCTCTAGGAGGGCTGTGAGGGACATAGCCTCTTTGCTCGACAAAATTAGGGGGAGAAAAAGACGGATTATAGCCCCAACTAGGAGGGAAGTCCCAACAAGCAAAAGAAAACCCACCAACTCTTCCAGCTGCCACCGAGAGCACAGCTCCACTGGCAAAGGAAAGAGCATCTGGTCACATTAACAGGAGCTTTAAACTGGAAATGTGCCGTGTGAAAGCAACGGCACGGCCGTCCTCCAGGTGTACGCTCAGGAAAAGGCGACAGTCTTAAGTTTTCTTACATGTTAAGTAGTCTATTTAGGATTTAAGCTCTTTTTTTTCTTCCTGAGATATAAAACAGTTAAGCAATAAAAACATAAGGATTGGAAGTTCTCATTTTTCCATACAATGAGCCTCAACCCCTTAGGATAAGGAGCTACTTGAAAAATTACATTCAACGTAATTTTGTTGTAGCCCTTTTTGAAAAAGATTCTTAGCAGCATTTTTTTGAGGAAGAAAAAGGCACAATGTGAACAGAGAACCAACACTGCTAAATTAAAGGGGGAAAAAAAAGGTTCCAATTAATAAGGTCTGAGGCCTCAAAGAGATCTTGTGGGGAGTGAATGTGGCTCAGTGGTTGAGCACCGGCTTCCCACGTATGAGGTCCTGGGTTCAATCCCCGGCACCTCCTAAAAACAGAAAGGCGGTCTTGCACTGCAGGGGTTCTCCAGCTTTGCTCAGACCTCTCACAGTACCCCTGCTTCAGATATCGATTCCAGCCCCTGGACGGCAGGCTGGCCTCACCACGGCACCCCCAAGGCACACTGTTCCAGGGCACTTATTTCCTGTTCTTGTCAATTTGCAACAGTGTTCAAGGGAAACACCCTAAAATTAAACATGATGGACCAATTTTCACTTTAACCCTCGTGGGGAAACGAGCTAAGATGATGATTTTGTTCTTGACCACCCTTGAGAATATGTTCAACACGGAATCTAGTCAGCTCAGTACAGCCAGTGAGCTCTTGGCAAACTCAACCGTGGGAGGGAGAGAAACATCAGCGCTAGTGGAACTGTCCAGCTACCGTCTCCTCAACGATTAAACACGCTGATGGACGGTATGCCAGGAGACCCCACGCCAGGCCCTGGCGTGGGCAGCACCCACCCTGAGGTAGTTCATGAGTTCCCGCAGAGCTGGGATCTTGTTTTTCTCCAGCACAGTCTTCAGGGAGATGATAATTGGAATAATATTTTCTATGAAATTCCTCTTCTGAACCTGCAGTGACAAAGACAAAGGATTGTTTTGGAGGTATAAATTTCTGAAAGACAAAGACTTCCTTGACCCTGTTCTTGCAGTATTGCCAATCTAGCATTCCATGTAAGCTTATTTTGTATTTTTTGATTATGATAATGGGGATGTACTGGACCCCACTGTTTTTGTTTTTTTTTCCAGAGACTTTGTAAGCATTACTGAAAAACACTCAGAAGTCTTTGTAAAGTAGGAGGGGATAAATACTATTCGCATTTTCTAAATCAGGAAGGGAATTAGAAATATGCTGAATAACTTGACAAAAAGCCCCAAACTACCACACAAAGCCATTGCGGACTCTTGGCTCTTGACTCCACTTTTGTTTGGTCCATCCATTCAACATCCTCCCCTTTATAAGGAAAACAAGCTCAACTCTGGATACCCAAATGACAAGGGTCTAAAAATAGCCAAGCATCTGTCTCTCTCTTTTTGTAACTCTGCACACAGTTAGGAAAGTGCTATGTATTAATATAGAACCTGACCTGAGCAAGCCTTGATACCAGCTTTACCAAGAATGGTCATGAACCACAAATATTTTACAATATTTTACAAGAATGGTCATGAACCACAAATATTTTACAATATCTTAGAATTAACAATCATTATAATATCTCACATATACAAGATCTGTCCATCTGAAACTGAGAAGTACTCTTTTTTTCTCAATTAAAGTCACTAGAAGGGGTGCAGATGTGACTCAAATGGTTGGGCATCCGTCTCCCATATGGAGGGACCTGGGTTCAATCCCTGGGACCTCCCGGTAAAATAAAAAAAGAAAAATATAGAAGGCACGCCACCAGGCCCCGCAAGCCACACAGCAAAATGATGATGTAACATGAGAGTGACACAAGGGAGAGTCAAGATGAGACGTGCTGAAAAAACAGGAACTAAGGTGGCGCAGGCAGTAGGACACCTCTCTCCCACATTGGAGGTTCCCAGGATTGAATCCCGGTGAAGAAAGGAGGAGAAGGATGAGAAGAGAGGGCAGGAAACAGATACAGAGAATCACCAGGAGAATGGACACAAAAACAGCAAAAACAGGGGTGGGGTATTAAAAATGGATAAAAGTAAAATAAATAAATAAATCTTTAAAAAATAATAATAATAAAGTCACTAGTATACGTCCCTTGCTTGCAAACCACTCATTTCTAAAAAGTCTAAAAAGTTCCTGAAACAGGAAGGCAGCAAGCAAAGAAGTAAGCCGTTTTATAAGTATGAATCTGAGCAGATGGTGAATTTAGTGGCAGTTTTACAAGATGGCATATGTGCTTTCACTCAACAAGTGTTATCAGGCACCTCTGTACCAGACACAAAGCTTTGGGGGCACAGGATGAAGGCAAGAATTTCTGCCTCCAAGTGTGGGCGTGACGATGAGCAGCACAGGGCAAGGAGGCGCCTTGGGGGGAGGAGAGAGACAGGGTGTCCAGGAAGGACGGCTCCTCTGGAAGATGACACTCAGGATGTGTGGACAGGGGTGGGCGAGGGGGGCAGGGGGCATTCCACCCAGGAGCCCCGTGTTCAGAGGCACCAAGCACAAAGGAACATTGCGGGTGTAAGGGATGAAAGGCACTCTGGAATGCAGAGAGCAGGGAGGGGCAACGTGGCCCACACACCATGAAGAGCTCTGTATGCCTTGAATGAAAATCAGACTTTTATTCAGAGTGTGACAGGAAGCCACCAACCTGTATGTTCAAGATACCTTTAGTGAAGCATACTTACGTCCATTAAAATGTACCCATTTTAACTGAACGGTCCAATGAGTTTGGGCATAAGTATACACTGAGTAACCACCTCACTATCACATATATAAATTTCCATCACCTAAAAAGCCCCACTCTCCAGCCTCTTCACAATCTGCCTCAACCTATTTTTAGTAGAAGAAAATGATCAAATTTGTATATAAGAAAGATTGCTCTGGCAGGATGTGGTGCATGACCTAGCACAGAAAAAAACCAGAGACAGAAAGGGTGTTAAGAAAGCTGCTGGGAATGGCACTGGCTTAAATAAACTCAGTAGAAGAGGACTTGCAAAGAGAAATAGATTTGCAAAACAAAATGTGCAGGATCTGACGACAAACTGGATGTGATCAAAGTCTAGATCTTTGGAGTCAAAAGCTTTCGGGGATCAGGTGAGAAACACAAATTTGCAATCTGGGCCAGTCATAATAACACGGCCTGGTGATGACCACAGTGGCAGCTAAGCTGTTCACCTCACATCAGTCTAATTCAAAGTTGGATACTCATTGGCCAAATGAAGCATGTGCCTGACATGCCAAACTCTGGTCTGGGACAGCACCAGGTTTCCCTTTGCACAAGCTGGTAGATAATGGCTCCATTCCCCACAATAGCAACCACAGGAGAAAGAAGAGCAAGCAGTGGGGGGCAGTAGGATGGGGAAAGAGATGACTGATTCCGTTTTAACAGATGAAGTTTGAGACGCCTGTGGCACACCCAGACAGGCAAGGGGAAACGGGGCTGGGCTTATGAGGGACGCTGGAGCTAGAAACACAGATCTGAGAATAACCACCACTGCGGGGAGGCCCACAGCCCCTGGTAAGACTGATGTCAGGATCTCAGGCACACCACCAGGGTTCACTGGGCAGGCGGGGAGCAGGTGCATCTGTGGAGCAGAGCGCACCCTCACCTGTGAGATGAGCTTTTTCTGCGCCTCCTGCATGACAACATTTGCCAAGGCCATGTCGTCGTCCTCTGCCATATCTGGCTTGGCTCTCATGGCCAAGAGCTTGATCTCCTTTGAGCTGAGGACGTCGAATGTGTCTGCAAGCAGCTCATTGGCCTCCATATCCAGGGGCAGGATGCCGTCTACAAAGCATGCTGGGAGAGAGCAGAGAGGCCAGTTCTGGGAAGCAAGCACCCACAATGCGGGCAGAGGGTTCTCAGTGCCAGCAGGGCCATCAAGGCAGGGGCAGGTCTGCATGGGGGCAGCAGGTGCTGAAGGAGTACAAGGAAGGACAAAGGGACCAGGGCCCTCCAGCAGGGGCTTCACACATGACCTGTGGGGCCATCATCAACACGGCATTTTATTTCAAAGACATATTTTGTCCCAAACATGCCAGGCCTACCCAAGATGTTAAGGCAGATTTTGGAAGTGATATTGAATCGCTGCTCATCTGTGAAGTGTTCTAGAAGAAACTTGTAGATTTTCATTCGTTTCTCCTTGTTTGCCTTTCCCTTCAGTGAAAAAAGCTGCTTCTCTCTATGGCAAAACAGGACAATTTTATGACATTAAGTGGGCAAGGGTAAACAAAACTTTAGTACACATTTTAGCAGTGTCCAAAAGCTACAAAGCCTTCAGTACAATGAGATTCTGATTCCCTTCACGGGCATTTCCCTTAGCAATCTATTCTCACGAGTCGCCCTAGCAGGGTGGTAACGAGCACCACACGGCCTGCTTCTCATCCCTGCATCCAAACAGCGAGCACCCCCCCGGCGCCCACCCACCCCCGAGGGAAAGGAGCCACCTTCAGCAACACGGACCTCTCTGACTGGGGGAACTTGTTATACTTCTCGTGCTTCTCATAGTTATTGAAGTGGAAAATACACTCAATGAAGTGCTGAAAAAACATGGCAGGATTTCTCTTCAGTAACAGGTGTACCAGGCAAAACTCCCCAAAACTGCAAGGAAGGGAGAAACAAAAGAAGAGACACGTCTGCTACTTGCTGACAGCCTCTACATACACCAAGGCCTCTACAATACAGAGGAGGATTACAAATGGGCTGAGGGCTAACTAATCTACCCCAATAAGCAGCTTCATGCAGGTCAAAAGCAAGAAACAAATTTATCTTATTCTGTTGGTCTTTGCTCAACAGCCCCTTTTGGAAAAGGCTTTCTCGACTCGGTTGCCTTCCAAAATTCTAACAAGGTGTTGTTATTCAGTCATACTTCCAACATTCCCAGAACTAACTCTTCTTCAAGTGGAGGCAGTCCTTGAGGCTGATACAATGAAAATGGCCACCTGAAAATGAGCTCTTGTCCTTCATCCCCCAACTTCAAGTCTGTTGCCCACAAAAATGAAAAAAAAAACAAAACAACAAACCAATTTTAGGAGCTGGAATTTTTTCAAGAGTAAGGATTAATTACAAGAGCTTCACAGTTTGGGGTAGCAGGGAGAGCATCTGCCATACAGTGACTCACTCTCCCCAAGCTTCTCCAAAAAGGTCAAGGCTCTTCCCTTGGACCCCCCTCATCATCAGTAAGCCCTGGATGCACTCCATTCCACATGTACCCCCAGACTGGAAGACGCTTCCAACATACGTGTTAAATGCTACTCATGGATGTCACTAGTCCCACACCAATCGAAAGGTCAAAACTCTAATGGTTTCCAAAGCCAAATGCAAACGGACAAAAGCCAAAACGGTCCAGCCTTGGCTACCCAGCACCGCCACAGGCCAGAGAATGCCCAGGCATTGATTTCTGCTGGCAGGTCGACCGAGGCGGTACAGGGCTGGCTTTGGTCCATTCATACTGTGCAGACCAATGCTCCCATTTCATGTCGGAGCTTAAATGCAATTTCCACTTACACAGGAGCCCCAGTCAACTCCCAAGTGGAGAGAAGCAGGGTCCAGGATAATCCACACACTTTATACTTGGCCTTGGAATGCCAAGTGCCTACTCCCTAGTGAACAATTTTAGCAAAGCTGAATTAACATTCATTATGCAGAGGATGCTCAGCAGTCAAACAGCTGTGCAGCCTGAGAAGCGAAATCACATCAACAATCACATCCAGCACTAACCTTGCTGCTGCATTTACTGGGACTTAAAAGGGCAAGTTTCAGCCTTGACTGGATTAAGACTTGCAGATTCTACTAGCTTGATAAACTGGGGAAGAGGAACTATTTTGTTTGTCAGCTGAAAAGTTAAAAGAAATTAATATTCAAAATGATTCCTGGATCATTTCTTCAGAGTGACAGAAGACAGCACTTTTCAGGTACCTGGATTAGAAGATGTGAACAGTTCTTAAGAAAAAAAATGGGTTAAAGACAGCAGCTAGTGTCCTTTCCCATCCTCTCCTTCTCAGTCAGGACTATTAATAGGAACCATATATTACCAATTATGAAGCCCCCAATTCAGGAACACTGTCTAGAGCCTTTACACAGGATTAACTCCATTATATGGAAGATCAGCTAAGTCTGAGCAACAAGGACCTGGTAAAAAGAAACTATTCCTCCTCTACTAAGAATCCAAATCCAGGCTTCAAATAGCCTGAGGAGGCTCCAAGGGAACAGTGGTCTGTTAACTTCAATTCTGAGATTTCATATAAGATGAAGAAATCTGACTTCTTTCAGATTTCTTCCAAGGCCAAATGCCACATGCCATTCTGAAGCAGGCCTCTGCTCAATGAAAGGCCATTGTCAGTGGGCTCCCACTTGTGGTCTCAACCACGTGTCTGCCTCAGATTAGGACTGGGGTCTCAGACCCATTTATCCCAGAACTCTAACAGAAACTTGAGGCAAGATATTTCCTATTCCTGTTGTCCTTGGCAGACACCCCCAATTTAAGCCCCTCTTGTTATCTAGCCTCCTCCGCTACCCTTATCCCATGTTGTTCTAGGCTGCTCTTTCCTGCCTCCAACTCTCCATCCCGCCCCCCCCACCCCCCTTTCTCGAGCCTTTCCACTGTGTACTGTTCCAGGCCCCCTCAAGACTCAGTCACTACTACCCAGAAGGGACTCTCGGTGCAAGCTGGCTTTCCTCCCCCACAGCCCTCTCAGAGGAGGCGACTCAATCTCCCAAATCCATGGTCAGGGGATGAGGACCACATTTTCCCAGCTCCCAACAACACTTCCAGGCATTCCTTTACCAAGGTTTACTGAGTGTCTACAAGATTTCATGCTCTCATCCAGGCACTAAGTATACAGCACCAAACAAAACAAATTTTCTGCCCCTAAGAAAGCTAGTTCTCCACTGGGTAGACAAATGGTATCCATGCAATTCAGACCATGTTGCCAAACATGCTCTCAAGAAAAAGAGGACTGGGTAAGGAGGGGAAGGGAAGGGGCATGAGGCTGGCTACAAACCAAATATGCTCTTCTTCCACCCACCCGCTTGTGTAACAAAGCACGCCTCTCTCTCATTAGGCGCCTACTGCTGGCCTGGTGTCCTCCAGGACTTGGTGGCTGGTTCCTCATTCTCCTCTCCATCCCACATCTCGACATCACTCGCGGTGCCTTCAGTGTCTGCTGGGTGGGCTTGCTCAGCACCCTAGCTTGCTTTCTCTCTTCCTGCCTTGGAAGACTCTAATGGCCATCCTGCCTCTCTGCACTTCCTGGCCCATGTCGCCGCCCCAGAACGCTCCTTCGAATTCCACTCTGTAAACCACACCCCCCTCCAGCTTGCTGACTCCCTCACCCACTCTATTCACAGAGCCTTCCAGAGCCACAACTGCTCCTTTTTCTCCCAAACTAAGCTCTCTCTGCCTTTCCTCCCTTTTCTATCTCAATGGCCCATTATTTTAGCTAGTTTCTTGACTTTGAAACTCTCTGGTCCCCTGCTTCCTTGTACCCCTACAGCATTTGCTCAGTTAAACTAAAACCACCCCCTTGTCACTGGGCTCTCCCCTGTGACTATGGTACCACAAGGCCACCACCTAGTGGGCAGAGGAGAAAATACATCATGCCATTTTGTAGCCCCAATATTTTGGGTCTATATGACTAATTAAAAATGTCATGCAGATATCCATCTTGAAGAAAAATAAACTCAATAGGCTCTGCCACTATGGTCTCTTTGGAAAAGTTAATGTATTAATATTATTGTAAGCAGACAGGCCTGGCCTTCGGCCTAAAAACTGGGGAACAGACTAACTTAAACTACAATCAGCAACAGTCATCAGCTTCTTGAAGCAGAAAATCACGGTCCACATTCAAAAATTTCTTAAAAAAACTCAGAATGAGGATAAAATGGAAAGATTCAGGGAGGAAGTATTTAAAAGGTAGCAGTGGTACAGATGATCTTACTAAATATACAGAATCTTTCTCTATCTTCCCAATCTCTCATGCTCTGACACCTGTGTAACAGGTTCTGCGTATTATTTTACACACCAATCAACATGCTTTTTAACATACATTTGTAGGAGCTGGCAAAAGTGGAGAAAACAGGAAATGCAGGCTAAATAACCAACCTTAACTGCCAGGCTCCTCTAATTCTGTCTTTTCCTGGGCTCCCCATTATCTAGAGGAGGGGTTCTTAACAAGAGGTCCGTGAGCTCAAATTT